>JAULKM010130311.1:0-36428 GCA_032355605.1 Rubia tinctorum
ATTAAATCTATGAATCACAATGACGTCTTGTGCACCATTAGTGTTAAAATGTAGGCGGAATCAATGGTGTCCAGTTGCGATTGCCCCATTCATCGGATCCTCCAATTTAGGGATTAGCTTAGATATGAGGAAAATATTTCTAATTTAGTGTGTAAATGTCTTCAAATTCTTAGTCTTATAAAAAAATCTTTATTTTTGGACACGCACATGCACTTTTCGTGCACTTTTTTTCCAGTAGTTGCACGTTCAAACAAGAAACATAAAATTTTGTAATGAACAACCACTAATTATTGAAAACTTTCGTTGGGCACTAACAATTGCATTTTTTGAATAAGTCTGGATGTCCAGCTACAAATGGGGGGATGAATGGATTACCTAATTTTTTTACTTCTAAAATTAACAAGGGTGGGATAAACCTAACAACTTTTTTTTAGAACCTATAATTCAAAAGAAAATTTCAAATATCTTCAAGGAAAATTCCAATCTAAACTTTAAAATATCTTTGGCTTTTACCTTTTGAGAATCTACACCTTAGATCCAGAATCTAAACTAGGTTTAGATTGTTCAAGTAGTTGCACATTTGGACACATTATATGATTTTTTTGAATGAAGATCAACTTTTTCTTTAAATATTAAATCTACATATCAAAATGAAGTCTAGTGCACCATAAATGTTAAAATGTGGGCTGAATTAAAGTTGTCGAATCATAAAAGGCACATTCTTCAGATCTTGATATATGATACGAATCTCTTAGTTTCTGTGTGTCATTATTTGTAAACACTTATTTTTATGAAAACATTTATTTTTATTGTTTTGCAAGTACATGAACATTTCGTGCACTTTGGTTCAGTAACTGCATGTTCAGACATTTAAAAATGAAAATTTGTAATGAATTACCACAAATTACACAATGAATTACCACTAATTACTCAAATTTGGAGAAATTAGCAGATTCTCCCCTCTTTGATGTGAAATCCAAAGGCATGATCTAGGACGTCTAATATTGTTGGTGATTTGATGAATGCTAGGTAAATTTGGTGATGTCGAATTCTTTGTCATGTTTATTTGTGTAGCAAATGAGAGAGGTTAACGAGCGTTGAACGTTCTTGGCTAATCTCATGTAAATGCATGAATTGGTTTAATGCTTAGACACGGTGTAGTGTTTATAAGTATTACCAAGCTCGTTTTGAGCTTAATGCCATTAATGGGATATCTTTAGGCGTTGAACGAGTAAAGGGGTCATTAGTGAGGTTTAGCTAGAGATGTTAAATTCACTCTAGTAAACTACAATCAAAGAGGAATGGAAGATTCATCTTAACAAGAAGTAGTAAAGGTGTTAAATAGATTGTATGTCAATGATAGATAGAAGGTTTGGAAGTATAAGTCAATTGCCCCCAAGGCTCCGTAATTCGTACTTAATCCCATTTTAACTATCGCCTGCTTTGTTAGTTTAACTTTTCTTGTAAATTGTTAACTTAGAAAAACCCAAACCAAAAATCCCCATTTTATTTACTTATATATGTATCTATATATCTAGCGTAGTGTTTATCATTTTATGAGCAAACACTTGAGAATATCCCCCGCCTCCGTGGACGATCCCGGCTTGCCATACTATCAACTTAGTTGTATTTAGTAAGCAAAAGGGCTTTAAAATAGCATCCTTGAGAGGTACAGCGATGACCTCCCACGTACCTTTGATCCTCTACGGTTAAAGGCGATTTTGGGAACCGCCTTTCATTTGCCACCATCAAAGGCGGTTATGAACCGCCATTGTTTGTTTACTGGAACCGCCTTGAATCTGTTCCGAACTCGGAACTAGTGATATGAGTGTCAGTCTTTATGATTAGTCCCGAGTGTCAAGTTTTATGATTAGTACCGAGTGTGGAACTGGTAACCCGAGTCCCGGATTACCTTGATGTTTCGAGCACAAAACTGAGAGTTTGAGTTCTGAGTGTTGAACAATTGACCACACACATTAAGGTGGAATATAGTAACAAACTTGGAATGTTGTCTTGGCTTCAGAACATGTTTCTCCATCGGGGACATATTTTGGAATTACACTGGTATATTTTGACGCATGGGATGCAATTTCTAGCAAAACAGTTCTGAGTCTGGAACTGTTTCTGCTCTTCATATCCCGATGAAGGAACATGAAATCGAGTCTATGTGTAATATTTATATATGGTCAAATTCTAGTTCCTCTGTTGGAACTCCGATCGGATAGGATGTTAAAATTTGCCTATTTCATTATAGACCAGCTTTTCAAAAGCCTCTTACAACAGATCCAACTTGTACAGAATACAAGAGATTATGACACTAAATGTCAAAAATCTATAGTCTACGCTAACAAAGCAACAATCTATAAATAGGAATAGAAGCCATCAAAAATCTATTCCGCACAACAATGTCATCAAAAAGGCTTGAGAATTTTTCTAGCACTGTTGATGTCATTTTTTAGTAAGGCTTGAGAACTTTTGGAAAAATCTGTGAAACAACCAAATTTACCAAATATGAATTGGGACGACAGGTTACTTTGCTAAAAAACATTCTCGAATTATTTATCTTAAAAACTCACTTCGTCGATTTCTAGGTAATCCTCACGCACATGTGTGACATATTCCGCTGCGTATAGCATTGCGTAATAGCCGTATCCCCATGTATTTGCTTGTTTCTTGTACTAATAAATACAATTTCGATTAGTAACATTTAATTACAATAACTGATGACTAAATAGAATTTTGCGACATAAAAAGATAATAACACCATGATTTGTGTTATGTCCAATCCCCCGTCACCATTATTCCCCCAAACTTTGATAGAGTCACCCAATATTTTGATGAATGCATCGAACGGTTAGTAGTGAAGAGGATCAATCCAATAAACGTGCTTCGTGTCGGGGACAATAAATGTTAATCTCCAATTGTCCCTACATCATTGGAGAAAAATATAAAAAATAATATATTAATGGATTAGCTTTAATGACATAAGTGTGTATCCATCACCTTTCAATGTACAGCGAAACAAATAATTTTTTATCCGTTCGTCAAAGATTTTTGCGATTGTAGTCAACCCTCTCCTTATCAGTACACCCAATTTCTTTAGTAAACACTTGGCACAAGTAACCTATCCAACCATTGTCCTTTTGGTTAGCAAAATAATACATGTACCTTCGAAATGGAATTAGATGTCATCAATTAGGAAATGATCATGAATTATTAATAACTTGCACATAGTGCAATGATGAATTACTTACAATAAGTATAACGTCATTATCGTATGGTTCACTCGGTCACACCCCCATAGGTCTTCAAAGCCAGTCCATGATGCGATGATGTCTCGCTTCTGACTGAATACGCATTCATTGCCCGATCATGAAATCATATAAGATCCTTACGAAATGCGGTGACTCCTTAATAACCTGTGCTTGGGTGATAAAGAGTTTCGTAATCTTTTCCTCCTCAATGATTGGCTTGGATGTTGTCATTGGTGTCTCCTTCAAATGACGATCTTTGATCAGGCCTGCGTAAATGAGGCAATGAGACCATAGAAGGAACATTCCCCGTGTGGATCCCACCCGCTTGTAGTCCCCTTCCGTAATTGGTAATAGGGCTTTGAGGACCTTTGGGTTTTCCATTGAAACTCTACAAATGCCATCACCAATTGGAACGGAAAGCTGATATTGCATCGACTCTTGTAGAATTCCGTTGCTCTATCCATTTGTCTCTAACAAGGGCTTCCTTTTGCAACACATGAACTCTCGATGGTTTAGCTCGATCGTAGGTTCAAACTATCCCAAATGCCTCTCTTTGGGACAAAAATGTCACTCCTCTGGCACGACCGGGATCATTGGGTTAATTTTTAGCCTCACAAAGGATATTGTGCTTACCCGATGGAATGAATCGACCCTCCAATCGGTCTTTCTTTAACTTTGCCTGCACACAAAATATGGTGCCATGAATAGTAATTAAATGAAATATTACACCCGTGAAATTAGAAAGAATAAATAAAGTCTTACCACTCGTTTCGCGACTTCAATATTTGGAGGTATCGTACCAACACCTTTTGTTTTGTCGGCTCTTCAAGAAGAGATCACACCTATCCATCTCTTGCACATCGATCGGAGTGACCAACGAGCTCGCCTCTTCCTCGCCCATCCCCCCATCATTGGCAATTTGAACATCCCTTTCAAAATGTTCTTTCACTATTTCGAGGCCTGCTAATCCATATCCACTGTGACTCTTCCGATGAGTTTTTTTGTCAATGCATTATTTATTTTTCCGCCCTTGTACTCTAGTTTTTAGGATGTCACAACCATGTTAAAAGTAAATGGAAAGTAATATCTAGAGAGAAATAAAAAAATAATTTAAATCACTTACATTTTCCTCATTATCCAAGGTTCTCCTCTTATGAATTTCCCAACTATCCGGTTGAATATGCATATAGGTCAACCATGGATGGTCACCCTTTGTGCTAGAGAATATGTAATCACTTGACAAAGTGTACTTGTGTTCTCTCCAACTCTTTGACATCATGGCCATTTCTTTCTTCTTCAAATCATCTAAATCTGGACAATCGATCTCAAATGGCCTCTATAAAATTTATACAAAATCAAATCAAATACATGTACCTCAATTTATATGAACCCTAGATTTAAGGATAAAAGTAGAAGCATAAGCAAAGTAAGAAATGCTAGTGGGTACCTTTCATTACGTTCAAAGGACATCTTTGTATTCTTTAGGGACCTTGTGCCAGTTATCGTACTTAATGTCTACCCTTGTCCTACCCACTTTGTTTACCCAATGTCTACCCTTCGGATAAACATTTTCCTATTGGTCGAATGTTAACAATGTTGACTCCTTCCTTGCCATTCTATATTCTAAAGTTCTACAGTGTGTCCTAGCTATGAAAACCTCCGCCACTTCTTCATCATCTTTATCGCTGGTTGTATCGAAGAGTCCCTCGAGTGAACCTGTTGACTCTTCTCGAGGCCTTTTCTTTGAAATTATAGTACCTATGAGCAACCAATGTATTCCACTTGGAAATCACTATAACACAATACAAGACATTACATAATAGGAAACTATAAGCGAATCATAATAGCACAAACCATCTACATATATCTTAGGAAGAACACTAAAAAGGGTTTGTGATTCACAAGATAATCACATAAAAAACAACACCAACACTTTTATTTTTACCTTTCCAACAATAGATGGGGACTAGATGTTGAAATGATCTAGGTAGACCATTTGCTTCACCTTGTGAAAACCCTAACAAAAATCATAGCTTCTTGATATTGATTCTTTAGAGAATACTAGTATGTCATAGAGTTGAAGAAAACAAGGGTTTTATAAGATTCTGCAATGTGAGTGAGAATCTTTGAGAAATTTGTGAAGAATTTTGAATATGAAGGTGTTGGGAGGATTTTAAGAGGCAAAAAAGCGAGGGAACTCGTGCTAAAAACAAATGGGTATTAATTACTCATTTGAAAACCGCCTTTATTGCCTTGTTTTTTAAAGGCAGGAAATGTGTCACGAACTCGGAACAGTTATCGGAGAAGTTTTTCTGAATGCGGAACTAAATATATATTTTTTTCAAATACGACAGACTATGTTCCAAACTCAGAACTTATTCTCCTATGTATAAAATATTTTTAGGATCAGGTGTCATAACCATTTCAAAAACCTAAATCCAAAAAATCTAATTTTCTCTATATTTGCGAACTCATAATCTCTATTCATTCTTCTCCTAACCAACTAGAAAATGAGTCTTTGATATCAAGGGGGTAAATTAGGCGATGTACGTGGGAATGCATCAACCAGTAGTCAACAACCAACTCAGAAGCAACCTGAAACCATAGAAAGATTCTTTAATGTGGTTTCCGAGCAAAGGTATGTGGCATTCAATCGTAGAAATGCATTAACCCAAAAGTTATTTGTGCATCGGATGTCGTGCCACTAGGTCTAGGGCATTTGATTAGTAAATTTGAGGCATCAGGTTTTAACAAATTACTCCTTTTAGATGAACCTGTCCATTACGATGAGGTCCTACAATTTTATGCTAATTTAAAATAATGTAGTAATAAGGACCAGACACCCATTACAAAGTATTCAATAAATGATGCCCTAGGTTGCGAGTACACTGACCCTACTAAATTGAAGCATGTCGATGATGGGGGACCTATAGAAATTTTCCATCAACACAATGGGCCCGGGGTTACAGAGGTAACCCAGTTATGCTCGGTGGCTATGGCAAAAAAAATATTTTAATAGGTCAAGATCAGCACCCGGGCAGGCAGACATGTACGATGTGGGAGTGTTGTCTGCTAAGGATAGGTTGGTTTATGATTGTATTTTTCAAAATATCCTACCGTCGGGGGCCATGCATGTAAGACTACAATTGGAAACCTCATGTTATTCTACTACGTTATGGAGGGTGTAAAGCTTAACCCGGGATATACAATTTTAATGTATACATTGAAGGCCTCGGCGCGTAAGAAGAAAGATCTTCCGTATGGTGGCTTGATCACGGTGTTGATCAAGAAGTTGAAGGTTTCACCCGTCGACAAGCCATTGTGGTTAGAGTACTATAATGAGGCCTGGTTCGACCACAAGCATTTGCGCTTAAACGAAGAGGTTGTATATGTTCAGCGAACAATTCCTGAGTTGTCCGCTAGAGCAGCAAAGAGAGGGAGGGAAGCCGCGATAGGGAAGGCAGAGGCATCCTCATCTCGTGAGTATTGAAAGTTTTTTAATTTTAAATATATACCCATTTTTAACTTTCTGTAACTGTTGGTTGTATTTTACAGATAGCTGAGGTTCGTGGATGAGTACCTTCATAAGGTACATTTCATGTCTTCGAAGTGAAGTTAGTGCTGCTAATGCAGAGCTAGCCGAGGCCAAAGCTAGGCATGAAAAATCCATCGAATCGACCGGATTCCATATTGTGCTTAGTGATGATGAGGGTATGCCCAACTTCAAGCCCGACTATTCGAAGGACGATGAAACAGAGACTGAACACGCTGATAACAGAGATGCTGACTTGGAGAAGACCGACTCCGAGATTAAATAAATGTTAGGTTAATCGGTCATGGATTTTAAAACAATTTTTTGGAATGTAATAGTTAAGGATTTGAACATTTTCTGTTTAGGATATTTGTCTTTTATTTCTTGAATGATCATGAGTACAATGTTCTATTTTGTTTTAGATCTTGTCCTTCAAAATGTATTTATGTATCCATTAATCTATTTGTTTTAAGTCATAAATATGCTAGAATAACTGAGGGCAATATCTGATGAAATTACCATACTTGACGAAGTGGTTCTGATAGTGGAACTCTATATTTTCTTTAAAAATGTCTTCTCAAAAGATGTTCAAAACTCGGAATCCAGTGTGAATAAGTTAAACTATGGGTACGAATGTCAACTGTTATGATCTCGACACTTAAGTTCCGACCTCTTTTGCATTTTCAAGAACCAAACTGATCATCTTCAACTCTCTTTGTCTTAAAGTTTTTTTTCCATATATTAGTAACAAGCTCGGAAGAGGATCTGAGGCCCATTATGAAAGCATGAAAAAAGTTGTGACGAGGTAATAACTTAAGTTCCGAGCTCTTTCACACTTTCAGGAACAATCTGACCATTTCCAGCTCTTTATGATTTTTATTTTTTCCCAAATATTAGTTACGAGCTCGAAAGAGGATCTGAGGCCCATTATGAAAGCACGAAAATAATTTTTACGAGTTTGGAACATAAGTTCCGATCTCTTTTGCTCTTTCAGGAACCAATCTACCAATATTGACGATTTGAATGCTTTTTTTATAAAATCCAATAAAGGTCAAGAATGGGTTCTGGGTAAGGAATTATAAATTGGTCCTATGATAAATTACCTAAAATTTGTTCCGAGATCAAAACCCATCATCCTATATATAAAAAAACCGAGATCGGGATTCATTCTAAGAACCCTTAGCAATTTCTGACAATGGAACTTCAACCCGCACTCAAATATAAACTCTAACACATGCGGGAAATATCTCCCACATCATGTCTTCTTCAAATCCAATTGCACGAGTCACCAGCCGTCGTTCCAAATCCACGAGAGGAAGCCAACCGAGGAATCTGGGCTACGAAGCTAGGTTTGTTTCTCTCGAAGATCAAACTAGGTTCAATGATTTAAGGAATGATGGAAAATTATTGGATTGCTATGTTATAGATTTGAATGTGTACAAGAGCATAGGGCTAGAGGACCCCGTTAGGTTTTTTGAAGATCAACATGTCCTTAAACTTCTTAGTTTGAATGAACCGGCTTAGTTTGATGAGACATGTCACTTTTATGCCAATTTCCATGAGGTTGAGGGTTCGGGTAGTTATTGGACTAGAATGAACGGGTTTAATTTTGAAATTGGCCCGTGGACTAACAAACTGAATGCCCCTACAAGGGTCCGGAAGATGTTTACCCCCCAAGTAGAGGATGGGCATTTAGGTAACGTTTATCCTAGGGGGGGATGGGCGCTTAATTATGAATTTCCTAGTATTGACCCTATTGCATGAAGTGTGAAGTAATTCAGACGCAATTCTCATGATCTAGGTAGATCAGAATCGTTTTATCTAAGGGAACTCAAAATAGACCAATGTATTGTGTATGATATAATAGTTCAGTCGATAGTACCCACTCTCGGTCACATCACCGAGCCAAATTACTCGACTCTGATGATGTTCTACTATGTCATTGAGGGGGGCCAAAGTTAATCCCGACACCGTAATTTTTAAGCAAATGATGTGTGTAGCTACATCGAAAAGATTAATCAAGAATCTTCCTTACGGAAACTTGATTATGTTGATCTTGCGCAGTGTGAACGGATTGAGTTTTCATGGGGAGGAGAAGGCTTGCAAGTAATTTGACAAGTATTACTTTTTGAAGAAAAAGTGGATATTGTATGAGAACAAGTGGTGTCACCAAATGATAGATGCGGCTGAACTCACAAGAGAGCAAGGGTTGAAGAAGGTACATTTACTATTTTTAAAATATATGTAGGTTAAAGACTTATCTTTTATTAATTGTTATTTGAAAAATGATTTTGCAGAGGAATCTAACCCTAGATTTATGAAGACCATGAAGAAATGCCTCAGACGTGTTCACGACCCAGTATGCCAACTCAAGGAGCATTTATGGAAGCTTGAGAAGAAATGACGTGCTTATGAGCGATCCTTCAATGAGTCAAAGATGCCTCACCTCAAACGATGCTCATATGTGTGACATGTTGTAGGCCTTCCGTAGGAGATGCTTGGAACTTTGTTTCTTTTGGTTTTAACTGTACCAGACTTAATAAAATATTATGACCTTATCTTAAATTCACTGTACTAGACGAATTTATTAGTGAAATTTTTTTTGTGTTCGTTTTAATTTTTTTCATATTGTGCGTACAGATTTTCAATAGCAGAAAATGTGGTATGGCATATTATAGTAGGGTAATAAGGCAATAAGGGAAGTAAGGAATGATGACCACTTGTCCAGAGTCGGTTACGAACTCGGAACAACGATTATAGGAAGTTACAAATGTGTAACATTACTCGTCCTTTCAATAGCCCTAATCTATAAAGGTTCCTAAGTCGGAACCATATTCGTATCTCAGTTCCGAGTCCGGAACCTTTCACATTAGAAGCCACTTCTGCACATCCGCCTTTAATTCATATCAATGGAAGACGGTTCTTTCAAAACCGTCTTCCAAAGAACAGGAACCGGATTTGATATTTTCCAACGCCTAGAAACAACAGGTTTCGAGCTCGGGACCTTTCTTAGAAGGTGGTTCCTGGAAAATTTAGTGGAACCGCCTTTGAACTCCACCTTTAATAGGTGATTCTCCACTAATGTTTGTGTTTACAATCAAAGCATTATTATTTTGAAAGTAGGGGAGACCAGTTTATACTTTTTCATAAAAATAATAATTTCTACTTTTAAAATAAACTATTTTTTGCCACTTTACCAAAAACTAAAAAATGCTTAGATTATAACATTGTCACAAACAAAAGGGTAAACAAGTACGGAATGGGAATTTTACTAATAGGAATAGAATTCTACAGCAAGAATGTGGCAGAAACGAAGTAGAAAGGGGAGAACAGAGAAAATAGAAGCTTCTAGCGGAGAAAGGAGATCTAAACACCAGAAAAATAATACCCTCCTATTCTTCTCCCATTCTCAGTTTTAATACCTTTCCAAACCCACCTCTAACTAACTAAATAGCATTTTAGCAACTGAATCTTTTTAGAAATCAGTTTATGAATGAAGGATGTTTGCTGAACTCTCTGCTACGCTGCTCTTCGATGTTCTTATCTTTGGTAAAGACCTTTTAGTCCTTGTGTTTAGTTGGGCTGCATGACAAAGCTCTCCCCTTGAATTTCAGCTTGTCCTCAAGCTGTAAGGTTAATATTTGAAATGGGGAAATTGATTGATGATAAAGGTACTATCTTCCCATGACGATTCCTCTGTAGGAAGATGTTGCCATTTAATCAACCATTGAATCTTTTGCTCAGAACCATTTTGTACCATTCTCCTCTGCAATATACAATCAAGCTCAAGTTGAAAGAACTCCCCTTGCTCAGAACGGGGTATATGAGTAATGGTAGCTGGAGGTGGCCCTTGATGTGGTTTTAATAAAGAAATATGAAAAAACTGGGTGGATTTTTTAGGTATTGGAAATTGCAATCTGTAAGATACAGCACTTATCTTCTGCATAATAACATATGGACCGAAAAACTTTGGCGCCAACTTCATGCTATTCCTTTGAGCCACTGAATATTGTATGTACTTCTGTAACTTCAAATATACCAAATCCCCTACTTGAAAAGACCTGTTAGTTCTTTTATTATCAGCTTGAATCTTAAATCTTTCTTGGGCCTTTTTTAAATGTTCCTGAAGCAACAACTGTACTGTCTCTCTCTGAGCCAAGAAATCCTGAGTAGCAGGAATGATTACATCTGTATATTCACCTAATGGAATTTGCTGAGGTTTAACACCATAGAGGGCTTCGAAGGGTGTCATTTTAATGCTGGATTGATACGAAGTATTGTACCACCATTCTGTCATACTAATCCAGTTCTTCAAAGTGTCTGACTTATCACCACAAAAGTACCTCAAATATGATTCCAATATTTGATTGGTTCGCTCTGATTGCCCATCCGTTTCGGGATGGTAAGCACTACTAAACTGGAGTTTAACTCCTAATCTGGTAAATAGTTCCTTCCACAGCTGGCTAGTGAAGATTCGATCTCTATCTCTTGTAATTGACTCGGGAATTCCATGCAGCTTGTACATTTCGGACAAACAAATGGTAGAGATTTGCAAGGCTGTAAAAGGATGAGCTAAGGCAATGAAGTGAGCATATTTCATTAATCTATCGAACCCCACCATAATGGTATCACAATCTTGAGATTTAGGTAACTTTTCAACAAAGTCCATTGCGATGTGCGTCCAAGGTCATGAAGGAATCGGTAGAGTTGCAATAATCCGGGAGGGTGAATGTTTTCATGTTTGCTCCTCTGACAAATCTAACACTGTCTCACATACTGTACTATATTCTCCCTCATATTAGGCCAAAAAAATAAGGACTCAATTCTTTTTATCGTAGCAGTTTGCCCTGAATGCCCACCCAAAGCTAATGCGTCCATTGATTGTAGTATAGTACTCCTAATCTCCTGAGATGATCCAATATAAATTCTGTTGCTTTTCTTTAGGAGACCATTAATGTACTGATACTCACAGTTTGGGTGTAAGTTTTGTTCAAATGTAGCTTGAAGTATGTGTCCCTGAGCATACTCATCTTCTTTATAACTTTCCAAAATTTGATTCATCCCTGAAGGTTGAGCCAAAGTAATGACTCTCAACTTGGATTTGTGAACTCTGCTATTGTTCAAAATCAACATCTTGTTGATGTGATCTCTGATATTGTGGCTCATATTGCAGAATTGAATCATGTTCTTGCTCTTGAATAATACTTTGGAACTCCTGCTGTTTGTAATCACTATCCTGAACCACTTTGGTTCCAAAATTAGTTCGTGAAAGCTCATTGGTAACTGTTGCATCTGTCATCCTTGACAAAGCATCAGCTGCTATATTTTCTTTCCCTTTTTGTAATGAATTTTGAAGCTGAGGCCGAACAACTTTGCAGCCCATTTATGTTGTAAGGCATTATTCAATTTCTGGCTAAGAAGGAATTTGAGGGATTGATGATCCGTCTTGATTAAGAAATGGTGACTTATCAAATAATGTCTCCATTTATCAATAGCCATAACAATAGCAAGTAGCTCATTTTCATAAGTCGAAAGTCCCTTATTCCTTGGGCAAAATGATTTACTGAGGAAAGCTATTGGGTGATGATCTTGCATCAAAACTGCACCCAAACCCATGTCGCTTGCATCTGTATCTATCACAAATTCCTTGTCCAAATTTAGAAGTTTGAGCACTGGTGCGGAAGTGATAATATGTTTCAATTCTTGAAAATCTTCAGAAGCTTCATTGGTCCATTTGAAAGCATCCTTTCTCAGCAAGTTATGTAGAGGTCTACATACTGCTCCATAAGCTCAGATAAACCTTATGTTATAGCAAGTAAACCCCAAGAAACCCCTTAGCTCCTTAACATTCTTTGGGATTGGCCACTCCATAATGAAACTAACCTTATTAGGATCCATCTTAACTCCAGCCGAAGTGATAATATGCCCTAGATATTCAACTTGTTTCTGGGCAAAAACACATTTAGAATACTTTGCAAACAATTTGTGTTGTCTTAACAATTCAAGGACCTGTTCCAAATGTTTAATATGATCATCTAAGGTCTTGCTATAAACCAAAATGTTGTCAAAAAATACCAATACAAATCTCCTCAAATGATCCTTAAAGATCTGATTCATCAATGACTGAAAAATTGTTGGTGCGTTAGTTAAACCGAAAGGCATAACCAAAAACTCATAATGCCCACTGTGTGTTTGAAATGCAATTTTATCAATATCTTCTCTCCTCATTCTTATTTGGTGATAACCTGCTTGCAAATCCAACTTAGAGAAAATTGAGAACCATACTACTCATCCAAGAGTTCATCAATTATTGGAGTTGGGAATTTATCTTTTACGGTGAGATAATTTAATTTCCTATAATCTATACAAAGTCTCCATGAATTATCTTTCTTTTTACTAACAATACCGGAGAAGAATATGGACTGTTTCTGAGTTGAATTACTTGATCTTTAAGCATCTCCTCAACCTGTCTCTCAATCCCAGCCTTTTGAGCATGCGGTTGTCTATATGGCCTTATTTGGAATGGATGAGAGTCTGGCTGAAGAAAAATTTTATGATCAACATCTCGTAAGGAAGGTAGTCTTTTAGGAATATAAAAAATGTCAGCATACTTGTCTAGAAGATGCTGAATTCCAGTTGGCAACTTGCAGACCTCAACTTGTTGCTCCAACTTTTTGCTTCCTGGTCCTGAAATATGATTTTCCCTTTCTCTTGTTTCCTTCAGTTCTTGATTAATGCAATTCTCATCAGTTTCAGGTCCTTTTATAGATGCGTGGAACAGTTTCCTCTTCTTAAATTCAGCCAGCTGCTTGGCTTCATACCCTCGGATCAATTTCACTTGCACCTCTTTATTAGTTCCATAGATTGTCCAATTCATTCCCTTATTCTAGAAAGTGATACTATTATCCTTGAAATCAAACGAGAGCAGACTGTAAGCCCTCATCCAATCAACCCCCAAGAGAATACCCAAGCTTCCTAAGGGCAGTACCCTCAAACCATAGCTAAATGGATGTTGATTAATTCTCCACATTACCTTGGGACAGTATGAATTTCCCTAAACCTTACTTCCATCAGTTATTTCTACCAAAAATGGTTTTGAGGTAAACTCTTGCTTTATATTTAACTGTTTGACTACCTATGGATTGATAAAACTGTCATTACTTCCGGTGTCCATAAGTATGCTAATAGTCTGTCCCTGCAGTTTTCCATATATGATAATGGAATTACATCTAGAGTTGTGGCCACCAACCGCCCTCAAGAAGGTGTTTTCTGACTCTATTTCCACATTCTCGATTTCATTGTTTACTCCTTGGTCTTGTTATACCACAAAGATTTCTTCCATCTCCTTATGATCTATAGCATTTAAACAATTAACTTGTCTAAATTTGCAAGTATGCCAAGCTCCGAATTTCTCACCGCACTTGAAGCACAATTGATTTTCTCTTCTAAATTGTAATTCACGGGGTTATATTCCTCTAAATCCACCCTGCTGCATTTTCTTATCACCCTTATTCTCCCATGAAGATTCAATATTCTTCCAACTAGGCTTATCAACAACATTCCTCATATTAGCACCACTAGTGGCTACTTAATTAAAAGAATTCTAGTTCCTATTGATTTTATTCATCATGTTCAAATTCCTCTCTTGTAATAGGGCTATTTCAACAGTTTCTTGAAGAGTTTTAGGTTTGAATAATTTCACCATAGGCTTCAGCTCTTCTTTTAAACCACTTAAAAAACTTGAAATGAAATAGGATTCAGGTAATATAGGATTCTTACTGATTATTGCAGTTCTGAGTTCTTCAAAATTTTCTTGATAGCTCCTGACTGTATCTTTTTGAATCAGCTTGTTGAACTCCTCGATCTCGTCCTTACCTCCCAGCTCTCCAAACCGTTTCATCACTGCTTTTTTGAATTCAATCCAACTCCGCTCAGTTTTGACACATTTTCCCCTTGAAACCATATTTCTGCTCTATGATCCAAATAGATTTCTATTGATTCTACCTTTTGATGATCTGGAATGTTGAAGAAACTGAAAAACTTATTGCACTTTCAAAGCCATTCTCTCGGTCTCTTGCCGTTGAATACTGATAGTAAAACTCTAGGATGTTGATTACCAGAAATCCTCCCTAATTTTTCCTTCCACTGGAAACTGATATCTTCAGTTTTACCTGAATCATCTTTCAGCTGATGAACTGTTCTTCCACCTTGATTGTTACCTCGATACTGAGCCTCCTGTGAATTGATTTGAACATACATAGAACTAAACGCAGGGGAATGGCTTAACTCCGCCACTTCAATCAGTTTGAGTTTCCCCACATTTTTCTGAAACAGAACGGAGATCATTTCTTCTAGCTCCTGGAATCTGCGATCCATTCAATCCTCCATGACTTTGTTCATTGCATTAAATTTCTCTTCAATGGCGGTATAAACCTGAATACCTTGTCCTTCTAGTTGCGATCTCAGATTCGAAGCCAGCTCGGTCATCTTGGCGTCCTGATCTTTGATATGATTTTCAATGGATTCCAAGCGGTTATTCTCAGCCATTGCCAAGGATTTGAAGCTCTGATACCAATTTGTCACAAACAAAAGGGTAAACAAGTATGGAATGGGAATTGACTAATAGGAATAGAATTCTACAACAAGAATGTGGCAGAAACGAAGTAGAAAGGGAAGAACAGAGAAAATAGAAGCTTCTAGCAAAGAAAGGAGATCTGAACACCAGAAAAA
Organism: Rubia tinctorum; assembly: GCA_032355605.1. Classification (NCBI taxonomy): domain Eukaryota; kingdom Viridiplantae; phylum Streptophyta; class Magnoliopsida; order Gentianales; family Rubiaceae; genus Rubia; species Rubia tinctorum. The sequence continues at coordinate 15,517 of JAULKM010130311.1, forward strand.
TAATACCCTCCTATTCTTCTCCTATTCCCAATTTTAATACCTCTCCAAACCCACCTATAACTAACTAACATTTTGGCAACTGAATCTTGTTAGAAATCAGTTTATGAATGAAGAATGTTTGCTGAACTCTCTATTGCGCTTCTCTTTGTTGTTCTTGTCTTTGGTAAAGAACTTTTAGTCCTTGTGTTTAGTTGAGCTGCATGACACAATGCAGACCCTTTTGAGACCCCCACTGTGGAGTTTTTTGTCTCGATTCTGTCTCAATTTTTAATTGAATCTCTTTTGAGACCGCCATTGTACATGATTTAAAAAGCATTCGCTCTACTACGATCATTGTAAATATCATATGGTCGGTGCAAGAGCTCAGAGAAAGAACTGGTGGTTTGATCGTGGTGGCAGTGCCCACACAATGTTGCCATTACAGCACTGCTGCACCAGTTTCTTCTTTTTCAAAAAGGGGAGTTTTTTTAATTAAATTCATAGGCAAAACAAAAATAAAAATTAGGGCTTGATGTGAACGGGGAAATATAATAATACATGATTTGAAGAAGAGCAATATTATGAGGTGATGGTCGCTAGCTCTGAGAACCTTCCTATATTATTTAATTGATAAATGGATATTGATGTTCAAGTCTTGATATTAGTATTTAGCTGTTCTTACTTAATGCATCCGCTTCTAGGTGCTTCATGCTATAATTTGTAAGTGTTTGGAGTTATAAATTTTAGGAAGTATAATTTGAAGGTGCTTTAAATTTACCTTGTAGGTGCTTGAAGAATTATCTGTAGGGGCTTCATGCTATAACTTGTAGGTGTTTTGAGTTATATTTTGAAGGTGCTTTAAATATACCATGTAGGTGCTTGAAGAGTTACTCGTAGGTGCTTCACGTTTACTTGTAGGCGCTTGAAGAGTTACTTGTAGGTGATTCAACTTATAACTTGTCGGCGCTTCGTACTAATAGGTGGTTCAAGTATAGTTTGAAGGTGCTTTAAATATACCTTTTAGGTTCTTGAAAAGCTACTTGCAGGTGATTCACATTTTTACTTGTAGGTGTTTCATATTGTAACTTATAAGTGATTCAAGTTATAACTTGTCAGTTCTTCGTAACTTATAGGTGTTTCAAGTATAACTTGAAGCTTTAATCCTAGCTCGTAGGCGCTTGAAGATTTACATGTATCAAGTTATAACTTGTAGACTCTTCATAAATTAACATGTAGGTGCTTAAAGAATCGAATGGAGGTGCTTTAGGTTTAAATTATAGGTGCTTGAAAAGTAACTTGTAGGTGCTTCAAGTTATAACTTGTAGGTGCTTCAAGTTATAACTTGTTGACGTTTTATATTGTAACTTGTATGTGCTTAAAGAATAGATCAAAGGTGCTTTAAATATAAATTATATGTGCTTGAAGAGTTACCTGTAGGTGATTCAAGTTATAGCTTGTAGGCGCTTCATATTGTAACTTTTAGGTGCTTAAAGAATACTTTGAAGGGGCTTTTAAGTATAAATTGTCGGTGTTTCAAGTAATAACTTGTAGGCGCTTCATATTGTAACTTGTAGGTGTTTTAAGTATAAATTATAGGTGTTTAAGAGTTACATGTATGTGCTTCAATTTAACTTGTAGGTGCTTACAGAATACTTGTAGGTGCTTCAAGTTATAACTCTTCAAATACCTCTAATTAATATTATTATTTGGATTTTACTATGTTTGGCATTTGTTTGTTTAACAAGTCTTGTTCTTTCTTATTCTGTTTGGTTATAGTTTCATGAAAGTAGGTTATAATAACCGGTTCGTCTATAAAAAATTACTTAATTTGGTTCTTTCTTTACCTCTTCACAACCTGTAGCCAAGATGGATCAGATTTATTATAACTTATAATTACAATAATAAGAGTCCTTAGGCAGTTTTCAGTTGTTATCAGCATGAATTATAATTCCCATTTTCATTTACTGGAAACATAAAAAATGCATAAATAAGAAAGTTTAAATTTCACAGATAAAAGAGGAAGGTATAGCATAAATATAAGAACTACTCCCTCTGTCCCAGCTGCATTTGCAGTGAGAGAGTGGGTCTTTTTTTTTTCAAAGCTTAGCTGGCAGTGGGGTATACATTTTTCTATTGTTTTTGGTTTGGAATTAAGGCTGCTTAAGCCCATTAGTTGTCAAATTTTGTCCTGTTTTGGCTCCTTTAAAAGGCGCCAAACTGTTCATAAAACTGGAGGGAAGACAAACAAAAAAATTATTTACAGAACAAAGTCTTCAGTTTTCTGTTTGTTATTCAGAGTTAAAACTGTACAGTACAAAAATATAAACAGACCAAATTTCCCACCAATTACAACCCTAGAGGATTCGTATGGAAAGGGAAGACGAAGAGTGGAGAATACAGTAAATGCGTGAAGTGAATAATATCGAGACAATAATGCCGTTCTAAAAAGCTGAAAAGGTGAATAGCACGGGTTGTTGGAGTTTGAATTCTGGTTGGTGAGTTGCTTAAGTGTGGGGGAGTAATTTGCTTCATGATCTCCATTTGGGTTTACTAAATTGGTGTGATTGGCATAGTTTAACAATTAATCACAACAGTAATATATGGCCCAGCCCAATAAAAATTTAGTAAAAACTTTCCAAAAACGGCAAAAAAATGAAGAGTGCAAATTCAGGTGGGAGAATCCAAAAGGGAAAGAGTGCAAATACAGTTGGGACAGAGGGAGTATGAACTAAGAAGTAATTTACTCAGATGTTACAGAGAAACAGCTAAGAATGTAAAAAAATTAACTTCATCAGTATCTATGACAAAACCATGGATCCGACCTGATCGGCCTATGTTGCGAGATGCGCTTACTTCCGGTGGTCTTTCTTGATTATGTGAAGGTATTGATGTTTCAGCAGAATGACCAGAGATGCAGAATTCCCCTGAGTCATCTTGGTCCCGAGTACACTTCTACCTTCACACCTCTCGGGTTTTCCGCGGTTTCAGTTACCGGGATACCAACAACTCAAGCTCCTTTTAGCAACTGAAACATGATTGCTGCAAAATGGTATGTTCAACACTAAGGCTTCTCATATATGTGAAGATCTTACATGAGCATCTGGATGATCAAAAGCTCGCAAAGAGACATCGTAGTTCGAGATTGCTTGTATGTCAGGATATACACTTTCTATTACAGAGTAGAATTGAGATAGTTTACTGATTCACCAATAAAAACAGTAAGGAAACTCGATAAGTGAAGCAAACCAACCATCATGGTTGAATGAAAATGCATGTAACTCGGACTATTTCAATAGACATGCCAAACATATGATTTGATATCTTTGTTTGTGAGGCTTCAAAACCATCTACTGACAGCCGCGCTAACTGATTTTCCATAATTACAGCTGAAGATGCCTTGTCACAAGAAGCATACAACACAAGTAGTATAAGGAAGAGCTGAACACCATAATCACGATCCCTTTCTTGTGGCACTAGAATGCAACATACATGCTGATCAGTTTATATAACACAGATAAAAAAGAAAATAACGAGCCAAGTAATCGGCAACAAGAAAAAAACTATTTTTTTGTAACAATCTAGAGAGAAAAATGAGGAAGGGATGGGCATTTAATATGCAGAAACCGTGCCTTCTAATCATTGCATTCAATATAATAAGGGAAGAAAACATAATGCAACAAAGAATTTCAGTTTTATGAATTGTGAGAGGGAAGATTGAATATGCCTATTCTTTTCCACCTTGTTAAGAAAACCGTTTGCTAGTGCTGCGTAGACATCCATGGCCAGCATCATTCTCCAGCCCCCAGCAACTGGAATCTCAACAACAAATTTTGTGGAGAATGATCCCTGCACCACCGTATGAAACATAATATGAGCAGAAAGTAAATCAAACTAATTAGACAAAACCCCCAAATCTCAAAACCCTAGAGAAATCAAATCAAAAATCAAAACAGTAAAAAAACGTAAAGAAACCAAGAGATTAAGCAATATATCAAACCAAGATGAGATAGAAGGGGTACCCTAATCCACTTTGATGAAGTCCGCATCAAACTGTTAGAATAAGTCAAGTATATGATTGATTTGATTCTAAATAGAGTTGTTGAATAGACAAGGGTTATACTAGTACTAGCATTTCTTTTGTACTCTATTTATTATTGTCAGTAATAGATTATTCTTTACGGCAAATCATTCTTTCATGGTATCAGAGCAGGTTCTGATCCTAAACCTAAATTTTTTATTTTTGTTCAGCGCCTCCCTCCTTCTCACTTTTCCAGCCAAATTTCGGTTAAATTCCGTCCAAATCCCCATCACATTCCGGAGACTTTTGTCAACTTCCGACGGCCCTTTTTCCATCCTTTGAGAGTAATTATTTTGGCAACATCATCTTCGACGTTGATTAATCTCCTCCGACAGCGCATCCCTCAACACCGGCGACCTCCTCAGCATCGGCAGCCGTGTTCATCGGTATCCCTCAGCGGCTTCTTCCTCGGGCATCTATGGTTCTCTCAGCGGCATCGGTCTCCCTTCAGTTCGGTGTTCTCGGTACTCCCTTCAATTCGGCTTCACATCAGCGTTCCCGGTGTCCTCTTTCTTATCCTCTCCAGCAGCGCATCGTCGCTGTGAATAGTCTCCGTCCAGCAACATTTTTGGCGTGTGAGATCCACGCGCTCCAGGGTATATCCGTGCGTTTCAACACCCGCGCGTGAGATACATGTGCCAACTCACATTCTGCACATGAGGTACACGTGCCCACCATTCTATGCGCGTAGGATACATGCGCCTAACGGTTTTTGGCATATTTTTATCCTCTTGCTGATTTCTTATGGATATGACTCATTTTAATTCTCGAAAGACTAATATTTCAATATTTACTGGCCTTTCTCATCATCGACGTCAAAATGGCTCCAAGTGGACTATAGATTCTGGCGCCACAAAACATATGACGTCGTCTGTTGCTGCTGTTGATCATGTCGCACCTTATCATGACTCTTCCAGCGTATCTGTTGGTAATGGTTCTCAACTCCCTGTTACTCATGTTGGTAATTCTCGTATTTCTAAATCCATGTCTCTTTATGATGTGCTCATTGTGTCTGTCATCACTAAAATTTTGCTTTCGATTAGCAAATTAACTCGGGATTTAAATGATGTTGTCTTCTTTGATGATCGCTTATTTACTATTCGGCATAAAATTACTAGTAAAACATTGGGTCACGGTCACAGTGAAAATGGGCTTTATGTATTAGACTATGGTGCATCTGTTTTGTTATATACTGTGAAATCAAATAAGTCACGTGCGTCTTTTGAAATCTGGCGTGCGTCTCTTTGTTGAAATTTGACGTGCGTCTTTTCAAATAAGTCGCGTGGTAAGTATTTTCTCAGAATTTGTTGAAATTTTTGTTGAGGGTTTCATGGATGACTTCACCGTTCAAGGCAACTCCTTTGATAATTGTTTAGCAAATTTAGCACAATTTCTTAAGCGTTACAATGATACTAATCTTGTGTTACATTCCGGGAAATGTCATTTCATGGTAAAACAAGGAATTGCCTTAGGCCATGTTGTCTTCTTTAAGGGTATTGAGGTAGACAAGACAAATATAGACACAATTCAAACTTTGCCTTGTCCTACTAATGTTCACAAAGTGCGTTCTTTTCTTGGTCATGTAGGATCCTATCGCCGGTCCATAAAGGAATTTTCAAAAATTACATCTCCTTTGTGCAAGTTATTGCAAAAGGAGATGGAATTGTGGTGGATAAGGCTTGTATATTGGCCTTTGATACATTGAAGGAGATGTTAATTTCGGCCCCTATCATACAACCCTCTGATTACTCCATACCTTTTGAGATCATGTGCGATTCGAGTGCTTACGCCGTCAGAGCAGTGTTTGGTCAAAGGGTGGGGAGAGTGCCTCTCGTTATCTATTACGCATCCACGACTCTCAATAGGGATCAAAACAACTACACCATAGAAAAATAATTGCTAGCAGAGGTATTTTCCTAGAAAAATTTTAATCTTATTTTCTTGGTACCAAAATTATTGTGTACACTGGTCATGTAGTGCTTTGTCATTTGATAGCGAAGAAAAAGGCCAAGCTAAGATTGATTAGGTGAATCTTGCTTTTGAGCGAGTTTAACTTGGAGGTGCGAGACAAGAAGGGCGCAGAGAACCTCGTGACCGATCATTTGAGCTGATTGGTTCCATGCCAAAAAGTTGAGGTGAACGTGCCATTGATGGAGCAAGTGCGAGAAGAGTTCTCTGATAAACAATTGTTCGGAATAGGAGACCTCCAATGGTGGTATTCTGAGAGTGTCAATTTCCTTGTCTCTGGTAAATTTTCTCCTAATTTTTGTAAAGCTCTAAAGGATAAGCTAAGGAACGATGCAAAGTATTATGTGTGGGATGATCCCTTTTTGGATACATTGTGGAGATCAAGTTGTTAGGAGATGCATCCCTCATTTATGCACGCAGAGGTAATTTTAGAGCAAAGAGAACCTCTGGAAAAGTCCTAGAGAGTGGTTTTTATTGGCCTATATTGAATAAGCATGCATACATCTTTTACAAATCTTGTGATAAGTGTTAAAGAGTAGTAAATATTTCTTCTAGGAATGAGATGCATCAAAAAGCTATGTTGCATTGTGAAATATCTGATGTTTGGAGCATTGATTTTATGGGAACTTTTCCTAACTTTTGTGGCTTTACATACATTCTTCTTGCGGTTGGTTATGTGTAAAAGTGGGTTGAAGCAAAACCCACTAGAACTAATGATTCTAAATTGGTTGCAGATTTCTTAAGGAATAATAACATGTTCTCTAGGTTTGAGACCCCTCGAGCCTTGATTAGTGACTATGGCACCCACTTTTGTAATCGGACAATAGACGTAATTTCGAAAAACTATGGCATCACTCACAAGACTTCCACCTCTTATCACCCGCAAACCAATGGCCAAGTTAAAGTTTCCAATAGGGAAATCAAGTTCATCCTTGAAAAAAAGTTAATCCTAACCAGAAGGATTGAGTTTCTCAGTTGAATGATTCCTTGTAAGCATATAGGATGCCATATTTTGGTCCCCGAGAGCAAAACCACGTTTTTTAGTACCCCATAAATTCAAAGTGAAAATTGTTGTCCCAAAAACCATATTCTGGGTAGTTTTCAGGTAGACTAAATTAATTGTTGATCCATAACATAACATCTTATACCATATTTTGTTCCCCGAAAATCATCCAGAATCTGGTTTTGGGGACCGTAATTTTCACTTTGAATTTGCAGGGTACTAAAAAATGTGATTTTGCTCTCGAGGACCAAAAGATGGTAAAAGATGGTAAAAAAATAATTTAGTCTATTATATATGAATATATAAGAATAAAAACACACTATAATATATATGTGTGTGTGTGTTATCATTAGACCACAATGATATAGTATTATCTTATATAAGAATGCAATGATAAATAAGTAAGAACAGTAGAACACAATGTTATAATACTATGTTATATATAATAAAACACAAGTTATGTGTAAAAATATATATTTACAATATCATCTTTTATATTATAAGTTAATTAAATTTATTTATTCATAAAAAATAATAAAATATAGGCATGTCAAAATATATTTTACGACACTCTAAATGATAGACGTGTCGAAAAAGTTAGTCAAGACACTTAGTTGAGAAATTGCCGTGTCAGTCAAAATAGAAAATTTGAGTGTTGCCATATCAGATCCCTACTCGAACAGGAGACTGAATTCGAGTCGGGTAATATAGGTTCTTATGCTTCTTGCTATGATTATGTGAAGAATGATATTAGGATGTACCCTTAGTTTAATTATTTGCATGATTTAGTGCTAAACTCGAGAATGAACCAAGGAGTATTACGTTTCTATGTCGGTTTGGTTGAGGGATGTAAACATGAGGTTGTTGAAGACACATGTGCCTTGGGTTAGATTAGACGTAGTTCCGTGTTGGGTTATTTTGGAGATGATAAGCGGGGTCATTTGGAAAATGGGTCAAATAATGTTATGAACTCGATTGGGCCCGTAGAATAATGCCTGAAGGTTATATCCTGAGTTTGTAGTGACTAGGCAGAGAATTCCCCTAGAGTTATTATGAGGTACTAATGTCTTAAGTGGCACAAGATGGGTTTAGGATGGGAGTTTACGGTGTAGGTCCCGGTGACCCATGCTACTCCCAGGTTTAGTTTACTGTGTGCGTTCGTGGTTCATTATCCCTGGGAGTGAGGGCTGGAGGTGGTAGTGAAAGCATACCTATACAGGGAGGAGGTGAAATTTTAAGGAGGGGGCAAAACAGCTGTGTGATAGACCAAGGGAGTTCCAGGGGAATCAATGTTTCTGCATTGTGTGATATAGCATTAGATAAAATTATGTCTTATATGTGAATATGAGTCGAGGATCAAATTTTATAGTTAATCATGTTATGCAAATGCCCCAAAGACCCTTTATATACTATACTTATCTTGTAGTTGTAGTTTATACTCGTAATTAGTAGACTAATCATATCTAAACAAAAAAAACCCATGTTTTCTACCCCCGACACACATATAGGATTATTCCTGTGTCTGAAATTTATAATCTTATATTTTAAACCACTAGATATTTGTAGACGACACTCTAGCTCACCACTATCTACTTTTTAGTAGTTAGAAGTATGGGAGCAACACTATAAATCTCTATCTTTGAGTGGCGGCTCGTGAGTATTTAACGATGCATATGGGTCCCATCAAGCAACTCATCAAAAGACGCCAAACAACAATTCAAAACTAGGATAACGAACATAACAACACAAATCACAAAGTAATGCACATACCAGATGAACTCTAAGACAAATACTTTGACTTAGCTACAAAATTTCTTCTCCTTTGGTGCGTATTTCTAATACAAATAGGATTGTCTTATCTACATAGACAGTTTTTAATCCCCTCTATTACCTAAAGATCAAATTAATTAAAAAGTAAACAAAACTCTAACAATCGACAAACCTAAAAATGTATGAAATGAACAAACTAACATTAATATGAACCATGACGAACTATAGAGACGTCGAAACAGGGCAGAAAATGCCAAAATTGCAAGGAATTATAGAAAAGAAAATGGCGACAAAACGGAGAACAAAATTCGTGCAGCTGAATGGAAAGGTGGTGGCAGAACAGTCGAGGATACGAGAGAGGCGGAGGTAAGGAGGAAGGTAGCGGAGGTTATAAAAAAGATGATGGAATATTCAAGAAGAGAAAAATGAAAATTGTTATCTATATGAAGCCCTAAATTTCACTTAATTACAAAGTACTTCTAATTTTTCAATAAAGTTAATAACCTATCCAATCCCTTTTAAAATGTCACTTTTTAAAGACTTTCTTTACTATTTTTAATTTAAATTTTACATTTTTAATTTGACATTTCATATATGACTAGCATTATGGTTGGTACTTGTTACTTTTATGCTTTTGCAACCTTTTGAGGAGATAAATTTTAAATTTGGGTAAAATGCATTCATGTCCTCGAGTTCTTTGTTTAGTGCACATGTACCCCAGTTTTTCGAAAGTGCACATATAACCTCCCATATTTTGAAAGTGCAGATATACCTCAATATCCAGAGATCGGCGTTAAAAAATTGGGGGGTATATGTGCACTAAATAAGAAACTGGGGGGCATGAATGCACTTAAATTTAGAAGAAGAAGAAGAAGAAAGAAGAATTTGTAAGTAAAAAAAGTGTTCTTTATTTGGAAAAATTAGTTGATGATGAATCATCTGAACCACTATCTATTTTGAGCAATTTATAATTGCTGTAAATACAAAGCTTTATTACGTGATCGACAAATTATTTGCAATTGCTTAAAGACAATTTCAGTTCTTTCCTTTAATCTCAGATACCAAAGTTTGAATTAGAATTCTATTAATATATGCACAAAATCTAGAAAAGAAAAAAGAACAAGGTGGGTGGCAAGTGAAAGAAGTTATCATTGTTTGTGTGTTCGATGTTATTGTTGATATGGATGTTGTTGAGAAGAGACAAGGTTACTATTTTCGAGTAGTTTTGAACAAAAAATGTTGGAATTTATACACAAATAGTCTTACAGCTAAGAGGAGGTTCAATCGTTGACATCTTATGACTACAGACAAGGTAGGATGGTGGTGGGTTGAGATTCTTGACAGCTGGATGGTGGTCATCTGATAGAGAGACTAAAAAATAATTGCGAATACATGCATTTTTTTGGGGAAATAAATTATTTAGCAGTTGGATATCGTATAAACCAGAATTTACTCCCCGTACATGAATTGGGAAAAACTATATTTTATCGATTTGGTTATCGCTCAATAAATTTTAAAAATTATAGCCGTACTATTTGGTAATTTATGAAGTCTGGCGATTCGATGGACCGAGTATTTTGGGTTGAATAACTTTATTCCCCAATTAGTGATCATGTGAATGTTATGGGTTATTTAGGATATCCACAACAGATGAGATGTAAGGAGTATTTTTTTTAAATGCCACATCACCATTTTAAAGAGTTGACAATCAACATTTACTTTCATCAATGCATATATTTTTAAGATATATTTTATATGACACAAATTTCATTACTCTTATTTAAAAAGTAAAGTAAAAGGACAAAAAATGATATTATATTATTAGTGTTTTGTTGAGAAAAAAATACTAATTCATTAAGTAAGGAGATGATCTTTATTAAGAAGAGATCAACGATGATAGCTCTTTGTTAAGAAAAGAGCACTTAAAAACAATATCATAGTTGATCTTAGTAATTATAAATGATAGATTCAATTTCATTTTCAAGAATCATTTTTATAATGAAAAATGTATACAACTAATTTTATTTTCTTAAAGATATTTTATATTTTAGTTGAAGAATAATCTAAATCTAAACATTTGCAATTAAAATTTTTTGAATTGAATTTAAAAGACTCTGGTAGTATTATTTTAGCCTAATTTTTGAAAATAAGTGATGTGGGTTAAAGGCGAAACTCCCCCCTCAAACCCAGGGCCACATCATTATCTCGCGTACAGGCCTTCAAAACATCCCGTTGGGTCAAAACCTAATAGTTAAAAGGAAAGATCACTCAAACTAATTACACCTTTAGATTACATCTTCATTCCATGTAAAACTATGGTACATTGAATATATGATAATCTTATTATGTAAGAAAATAATTCCAATAAGGAAAGTAAATGTTTAACATAATGTGATTAAAGGATCTCTCTGATCAACCCCTATAAATATCAGGGTATTCCTTCGTTCTATTCATGCAATTTTCAATACTCTAATTAAACATATTTGATCTGGATTTACCATCAGAGTTTCTTCCCCAGCGCCAAAATTTGACCCCGCATCCCGCGGGGTCGTTTAAAACCTTGTAGGAGAGCCAAATTACCCGGGGAGTGCAAAGTATCAAAGATAGAAATTTATATGTTCCTCCCGTAATCACTACTAACCACTATAGAGTAGTCAGTGGCAAGTCCGGAGTCGTCCACAGAGATACTAGAATATGAGTCTTAGTTTTACACAACCCACAGTTGGGAATCACTCTGATTGTGCGTCGGGAGTAACTAATGCTTAAGAACAGATAATTGGGGGGAGGGGGTTTGTATCTAACAAACTACTAAGCCAATTAGAATTAGAGTCAAATGATCGGGTCGGTACTCTCAAGGTAGCATGAATGCATTAATCTCCCGGGTACTCTCGAGCCTACAATAGCCTTAATCTAATACTCCCAAGATAGAATTTTAGCCTAGCAAGATATTATAATATGCATAAATCTATGGATGCATCATAAAGCATAACATGGCATAAATCTTACAAGAATGTAAACTACAAATCAAGCACATATATTCATAGGACACAAATAGATAGGGTAATCTAAAATTTCATAAAGTCAAATAAAGTGAAGAATACAAATACTACCCCAAGAAAATATCTACTCTAGAGACATTAAATCCAAAGCAATTATTGGATTTAATGCAATAAGGCAAAACCTAGAGAAATAAATGAAGAGATGAGATAGTCTATTTCTTCCTACCTACTACGAGATTAATATTAAGTAAAGTGATTGTTAAACCCTATAAGTCTAAGGGTGGCTTATATAGTAGATAGGATTGGATCTTAGAAACACCCAAAAAAAAGGAAACCCTAGTAGCCACGTCGGAACGGGATGTACAATAGTGCATAGCCTGTATAAAAGCACGTGGGCCACGGACTGGAGGCATTCCCGAGTTGTTATAAGCGCACGGGACATGCAAATCTAGGTGTCCCATGGTCTTGAGCATGTTCACCGTCTTATGAGTGCGCGGGGCGAGTAAAATTGCACGTCTCGCAGCCTGGACCCTTGATTCCTCCATTCTGAATGTGCGGGGCATGCATGATTGCATGACCAGTAGTCTGACACAGAATGTGCAAATCTACACTAGCCAAACTAGTTTTCAATTCTTCCGGACTTATCTCCTTTTCTTCAACACATCCATATACGTGTTTGGCTCATGGTCTTCAGTCTTTACCATCCTTGCGAATGACCTTCTACAATCTACTACCATTCTTATGGATGACCTTCTTAAAAATATTCAGAAATGCCTATGAGCAATCTAAAAGTTAAGCTCACAAAAATGGATCTAGAAGCTCATACTGACATAAAATCCATTAGACCTAAAATAGGCTACAAAATGTGGAATTTAGATATGAAAACCACAACCAGTCATATAAACCCCTTACAATGTAAAACTACCTAAATCTAGAAATATACCACATAAAAGATAACAAAAGAGATGTTAAATGCTTCGAAAAATACATACATTTGATGTTTCATAAAACCCCCACAGAGAATGGTGTCACTTCAATGACGGGAGATAAGGAAATGGCTAAACATTGCATGATGGTAGCTTGGAAAGAGCTCAATAGGACGAAGACAATCAGCACCATCCACAAGGAGGCTACCAAAGCATCACCCACCGATGTGGAGAAAATGTTGGTTCAACGTAAGGAACTGTAGAAGCCTGTAAAGCCCCGTCGGTTCAAGTTACAACTTCTTCTTGATAAGTATTTTGATGTCTTATTGTGGCATATTTTGGACCTAACAGGAGTTCCAACAAACTTGGAATACACCACTTCAACATTGATCCCACGGTTAAACCAATTAAACAAATGAAAAGAATCTTCTCCCCAAAAGAGAATCTGTTATCAAAGAATAAGTAGCCAAAATTCTTAAAGAAAACATAATTAATAAGTTGGTCTACCTGGAGTGGCTAGTTAGCCCCGTTAGGGTTAAAAATCATGATAGAGTATAGATGTGCATCGACTTCACCGACTTAAGTAAGTGTTTGCCAAAGGATAGTTATCCACCACCGTCGATTGATCAATTTATCGAGGTTGTAAATAGGTACTAGGAATTGGCCTTCTTCAATGCCCATAAGGGTTATCATCAAATCCTTATAGATGAAAAGGATAAAGAAAGACCTCGTTTATCATGAACACAAGGATATTTTTCTACAAAAAGACGTCGTTTGAGCTCAAGAATGCAGGAGCCACATATTACTGGTTGGTAGATAATGTTTAAAGAGCATATTGGCAGTAACGTGGAGATCAATGTATGTGGATGACATGGTGATCAAAAGTAAAAGTCACATAGAATTCCTCACCGATCTAGGAGAGACATTTGAACGACTTCAAAGCGCTAATTAGAAGCTCAACCCATCAAAGTGTACCATCATAGTGGGTGCAAGGAAATTCCTAAGCTTCATGGTATCCAACCGAGGGATAGAAGTCAATCAATAAAAGGTCAAAGTCATCCTCAAAATGCAGTCCTGAAGATCGTCTAAGTATGTCCAGCACTTTATGGGTTCCTTAGCCTTGGTTGACTTAAGCCGTTTTTTATTGAAAGGGGCCAAAACCATCTTCCCTTCTTCTTGATAATGAAGAAATCAAAGAAGTTTGAATGGATGGAAGATTGTAAAACTGTTCCACAACTGAAAGAACACCTTGACTCCTTACCAATGCTTATGAAACCTGAAAAAGTGATAGGTAAGTTGCTTGTACATTTTATCATTGGCAAAAGCCCTTAGCATAATGTTGATCAAGGAAAAACATCACCATCAACACCCCTATCTACTTTGTCAGTAGAGTGTTGCAAGGGCCAGAGACATGCTACACAACAATGGAAAGATTGATCTTGGCATTCGTGTATGCAGCTCGGAGCTTATGACCATATATCCAAGCTCACTGATCTGCACCTAGAAGCATGTGTTAGCCAATTCATTTAGCACATTTATTAGTACATTTTGTACGATTAATTGCTAGGTTTAGTTGGATTTACATCATGAGGGATTTAGATAGCCTTTGTTGGTTTTCTTGTCTAAATTCTTAGTTTTGTAGATTTGTTTAGATCTAATGGATGCTATGTCCTTTCAAGAATTTAGATCCTATTTTGTGAGGTTCATTGTAGATCTCTCGTAAGCACTTTGAAGTAGAAGGTCATTTGTGAGGATGGCAGTAGATATTAGGAAACTATTTGCAAGAATAGTTGTAAACCAAAGGCCATGCACTTAGTAGATGAAAATACACCAAGGAGAAAAGATTCAAAGCTCGGACAAAGCTGAAGACTGGCATGGCCGTGTTATATGGCACGACATGTGCCAACTACTTAGGGTGGTTCCTAAGTAGCGGCATGGCAGTAAGGTACTGCACGACCTGTGCAGTTCAAATGGCTCATGTAGCTAAGAATGAAGCATGAAGCATACCATATTGCACGGGACGTGCACCTTGAAGCATGATCCAAAGACCAGCCCACGTCCCGTGATGTATTGCACGACCGCACCATGAGCTTGCCAAGAATTCAGCTCCAGCCGGCGGCCCGCAAATAATTGCACGGGTCGTGTCGTTCAGAATGTCAAAACAAGCTTCCAGCTGGCCTGCAAAGAATTGTACGGGTTGTGCCGTTAAGAATGTCAAAAAATCTTCCAGCCGACGGCTTGCAAGGATTCTCACAGCCGCGCCGCTCAAATGCAAGGAAACACGCTACCAGCTGACGACTCGTGTAATAGCCACATGGGGCATGTGCTATTGCACGGCCCGTGCCACCGACTAATTAGGGCTTCCCTTGTCTTTTTGAACCTCTTTAAAGTTTATTTCCTATCTACTATATAAAAGAGACCTATGTCTACTAGGGTTTAAGTTTGGCTGGTTTAATTTTCATTCTCTTATTTTTCTAAGAGTAGGTAGAGAGAGAAAGGAAATAACCCTTCTCTCTTCTTTAATCTTCTTAGTTTTTCCCAAGGGCATTAAATCCAATGGAAATATTGGGTTCAATGCTTAGGGAGTAGTTTATTTGCTTGTGGATTTAAATTTGTATTCATGATTTGGTAGATATTTTGTGAGATTCTAATATCTCCCTGTCCTTTTATGTTTATGAATATTATGCTTGACTTGTTCCTTAAATTCTTGTTAAATGCATGATTGATATCCTATGTTGGCATACACCTTAGTATATTATTCATGTCTGATGCTAATATCTTTTGTCCCCTTGGAAATGTCGCTAGGGTAATAGGGGGAGTGAGAGTTCGGGACCGTGTGGGTGTATGCATGTGGGTCGTGAGCATCGCTCTGATGAGCATGCTAGTATGACTGGAAATTGGTAGCTAGTTAGGTGAGGTCATGATCGTTAATAGCAACCATGGTTGTAGTGATTCGACTATTGTTTTTTCAACCCTAGATTCATCATGGGATGCCAATCCTTTTGCCTTTACAGGCCTAGAGAGAAGCATTCATAGTGGAGGCCCGGGATGTAATTCTTTATGGGAAAGAGGAGTGCATAATAGTCAAGCCGCTTGATGCACTTTCCTGATTACAAAAATGGTGTCGATAGAATAGGACATTAGCACCTTTGTGTTACAGACAAAGGGAAGTATTGACTATCGACCACACTATGTGATATAAACATTAGAATAGGTCTATACATCTTGTATTTGATAAAATCTAGGATCAAAGTATTCTACCACTAATGTAATACAAATGTCCCAAGTGTTAGCTTAATATAGTTTGACCTCTTGCTCTCGCATGTTTCTTAGCTTATAGATAAACCCCCCAAAACCTTGTTTGCAATATTGACTATTCCCGACATGCAATCTGATTGATGGCCCGATTACAAGTTTTGCGTAGTTAACTTTTAAATTCCTAGCATCTCTTTGGAAGACCCCAGACTTGCCACTTGCTACCCTTTGGTAGTTTAGCAGTGAGTACGGGAGAAACAATACAAATCTCTACATTTTGTGAAGCATCCCTTGGATTAATTCTATTTCCCAAAAGATTGGCATTTATTAGCAACCCCACGGGTGCGGATCACTCACACACTAGTACTACTCACCAACCATCCGATTCAAAAGGTACTTCTTAAAATTTAAGTATTATGTAGAATGATGAAATAAGTGGTCGAGTTAGGCGGGCACACCATCCAATACAGCCCTAGAATGGTTGTTAAGGGCCAAGCAGTGGCTGATTTCATTATGGAGACTATATAGTATCTTCCAGAGGAGTTTCCCATTGAAGGCAATATATATATATGAGAACTACGAGTGGATGGATCATCTCACATAGGAGGAAGTGGAGCATGAGTTTTCTTTACTAGCCCGGAAAAAAAATCCATACACCTTACATTTTGGCTTTTCAACAACTAATAACAAAACAGAGTATTAGGCTTTAATTACAGGTTTGAGATTGGTCAAATATTTGGACATACAACACCTAAAAATATTTAGTGACTCGCGAATTGTGGTTCAAAAAGTCAAGGGGAAGTACAAGGATAAGGAAAGGAATCTTCAGAGATATTTGGAATTCGCGCAACCGGTGCTTAGAAATTTCAAAAGCTATACCTTGACACAAATGCCAAGGGAACGAAATTATAAAACAGATGCTTTAAACAAATTGCATCAGTAGACCTAAGCCTAGAGTCTCCTAAGCGATTGTTGGTAAAAAAACATTGAAATGTTGCACTAACAAAAAAGAGTCGAGTATGGCCATAAACGAATCAGAGAACTATATGGTGCTAATTATATGATATATATATATATAAGGGATGGTATATTATTAGAAGATAGGGCGGAAGCCAATAAGATTAAAGTCAAAGCACCAAGATACACAATACACAATGATACCCTTTACAAGAAAGTGTATCTGATGCCTCTCCTACGACGTGTGACGTCGGAAGAAGCAAAATATCTCATTGAAGAGTTCCATCAAGGAGCCTACTGAGCACACCAAGGAGCTAGGTCTATCGCCAAAAAATTACTAAGGGTTGAGTACTACTAGCCACTGATGTTCAAAGGCTCCTTTGAATTAATCCGAACCTACAACCCTTGCTAGAAGCATAACCCAGTGACTATCGTTGCCAAAGAAGACATGAAGACAATCCATGGATCTTGACCGTTTGAGACCATTCCCAAAAGTGACCGAGGAATCAAATAAGTGATCATGGATATCAACTACTTCACCAAATGGGTAGAGACTGATATACTTACAAACTTAAAAGGTACGAGTTACATCGACTTTTGTTAGAAAATAAACAATGCAGGTATGAGACACCTATAACTTTTATCACAGATAATGAGAGGCAATTCATCCACAATCCCTTCAAAAATGGTGTGAATACTCCAACATTCAGTATAAATTCACTTTGGTGTACCACCCTCAATCCAATGGCCACGTTAAGGTCATGAACTAAACAATTGTTAATGTCATAAGATCTCGTTTGGTGGGGGCTGGAGGGAACTGGTTTTACGAGTTACCTAGTGTGCTATGGTCATGTTGAACGACAGAGAGAGCGATCACAGGAGAAACTTCGTTCATCCTGGTCTATGTAATGGAAGTAGTTATACTTGTTAAGTTTGGCTTACCTTTCCTTCGCATTGAAGGACCATAAGAAGGTCAAAATGACGAATAAGTCCACACAGACCTAGATACAGTGGACGGAAAGAGAGAAAGTTCTAGTCTATACTAGGCCAGAGTGAAGGACTATATAAAAAAGTACCATGATCGGAGGGCACAGAGAACTGATTTCACTCTGGGAGAGCTAGTCATGAGAAGAAACGAGAAGAGCTGTCATAAGAAGGAAGGAAAATTGGCATCCAACTGGGAAGGTCCCTTTAAAGCAACCGAGGCACATGCCGAAGGAAGCTACGTGATTGAGGTAAAGATTGGCAATTGGGTTCCCAGAAGATGGAACGTCACCAATCTTCGAAGATACTGTCGTTCAACAGTATTACAATAGATCCTCCACCGGAGACACCTTCTGTCCAGGGCATAACTTCCCACTAATAAAAATCCATAGGCTGGGTATATTCTCTTTTTTAATTTGATGTCTTGGGGTTTGTTCACCCCCAAGAGGGAAAAAGGGCCATAAAGTCTCCAATAAAAGTATCATCTGATTTAAAGAATATTGTATTTGAATCCACTGTAATGTAAAATGGCTAACTATTGCGGGTTGAAGCTGAAGCTCCCCCTCAAACCTAAGGCCACATCACTATCATGCTTATTTGCCTTCAAAACATTCTGCTGGGTCGAATCCCAATAGTTAAAAGGAAAGATTTATGAAACCCATTACATTTTTATATTACATCTCCATTCCAGGTATAACTATGGTATAATGAATATATGGTAATATTATCATGGTAAGACAACTATTCCTATAAGAAAAGTAAATATTTAACGTAATGTAATTAAATGGTCTCTTGGAGTTCAGATCAACCTCTATGAATACCAAGTTATTCATTCTATTCATTCAAATTCTCAATAATCAGATTAAACACTTTTGATATGAATTTACCATAAGAGTTTCTTCCCTGACGCCCTGAGTAGTTTGTTTTGCAGGAGAGGCGTTATGAAAAATAGGTTTGGCTAGCATGATCGTGGTTCGACATGCATCAATTAGTAGAGAGCTTCACTATTTTACATGATGGGCATGCTAATCGTATGAGTAAGTTTTAGAATTAAATACACCTGTGAATTCTTACCACTGTGCAAATATAACTACGAAATTTATGAAAGTGCTCATAGAACCATTGACTGACATTGACTTGAATAACTTAACCCTATGATCATTAACTAGTATTGACTTAATTTTTTTGACACAAAGACAATATAAATGAATGCCATAAATATAATTGGTAGTTCGGATGACTTTTTCCTAATGAAAAATACGAACTCTAGTTTTTCTAGAAAAAACATCCATATAACTTTTGACCCATATTTAAGTTTTTCAAAAGTCAGAGTATAACCCTAACCATCATAAAAGTTTATAACTTTATCCCTCTCACCGTTCTTGGCCATAAAAATTAAATAACCAAATTAGTCTTAATTGTTTGGAAATTCTAACCTATTAATTTCATCCACCACCAAGGTTGCCATAACATCACATTGCCCACCAACGCCACCCAACTCAGCAACATCTCTGTAGCTCCCCATCATATAACCATCGCTATTAATTTCAACATCGCCACACACTCTCCCCTTCCTCCCGCCACCGCTCTTTCCCCACAAGTTCCTAACTCTCTTCATACAATCGTCAATCCCATTCCTCCCCGTATCTGCACCAAATATTTCAAAAGGTCCCTAACAAATACCACACACTCGGAGTCTTCATTTTATTTGCCTTCCCTCACCAGAACCACCCTAAATCATCATTATTTTAGGATTCGTACCCATTGATTTCAGCCACCACTGTGACTGATGACACAATACTTTGTTTGTTTCCAATGCCGTGAGAGAAATCGAGAAGTCATCTAGTACAAAATGCCCTGCCAATAGGAAAATTAGGTTGAATTTGTCGTCGATTCATTCAACTTAGATTCTGTTCGTGTTGTGTAGCTTCTCCAGAGACATTAGTCAGTGGTGTAACACTGACGTTGAATCCTTGAAGGAAGATGACGTGGATGACAGAGATTATGATGCCTCATAGTTGTTATGATTATTCGTATTCTGCTAGAATAGTTTGGTCCTACTCCTCTCCTACTTCAAATAATTCATATCCCATGACTTGAGAAGCTATTTCTCTCAGATTTTTAAAAAATATTGATGGACAATCTGACCTCAATTTGTATGTAAATGGTGACCAATGAGTGCTCATACAAAGATATTCAGAAGAGAAATGACAATCATTTTCCCAATTTTTTAACAGATAAGATTCAAGGGCTTTAGGTCATATAAACATTGGATGTCTTTGAACCAATGTTAATTGCAAGGTTAGACCAATTTAGGATATCTCGACACTTTTGAAAAACTCGGAGCCATATTGCAACACATGAAGAAACCAAGGGTCACATGAGCATTATATTCTATCTTGCCAGATTAAATTTGAGCTTTTTTTTGGACATTTCACTATTGATAGACATTGACTACAAGTTTCAGACAACTTAAAATTATTTCAGCGTTTAAAAAAACTTGAGATTATACTATCACATTTATTTTGAAGTTGCAAGTATGACTCATAATTCCTAAAACCCTATAATTCCTAAAACCCTAAACCTCAACCAACGGTTCAGACGTGAACCCATCTTCTTCAAACCCAACACATCTATACAATTCTTCGGCCGTCGGAAATGGTCGGTCTGCTGCTTCGCTCTATGTGGTCCACGGCTACTACCAGATCCCTTTCTTCCTCATATTCCCATTCCTATTTTTTATACAGTAATAGCAATGCCCCAACCAAATTCACTGGAATGCTACGCAGCTTCTCAGCAGCAGCAGCGGCTTCCAGTCCGGCATCGGGGGCTTCAGCCCCTGGCGGCGCTCTGGACCCGGCGTGTCTCAGGAACGTGGCGGTGATTGCTCACGTTGATCACGGCAAGACTACGCTTATGGATCGCCTTCTCAGACAGTGCGGCGCCGACATTCCCCATGAACGCGCCATGGATTCAATTAGTCTCGAGCGCGA
>JAULKM010130312.1:0-19569 GCA_032355605.1 Rubia tinctorum
TATTGAGTTAATTACATAATGACCCATTGGATAATGACTTATTGGATAATATATTTTAACTCATTGAGTCATATGAGATATTAAATGGGTTATCCATGGGTTATCCATTTTATGACCCAACCCATTATGATTCAACCCATTAAGACCCATTAATGAATGAGTTAAATGGATAATGACTCATTGGATAATGGGTTAATTGGGTTTGGATAATGGGTTTATCCAATTAACCCATTTGAAGGGCCTAGCCCAGAGAAGCAGCTTGGAAAAAGCCAAGAAACTGCGAGCCAGAGAGAAGATGGGACTCCGTCTCGTAAATTTGGGGAGGGAATGTTTGTGAGATCGGTATGTTGGGGAGGGTGGGAATGGGGTAGGGGGTGCCGGAAGTGGCTGTATGAGGCGACGACCCCCAAGATCTAGGGTTTGGAGTTGTTAAAATTTAATCTCTATCCCACGAAGGTAGATATGAACAAAAATAATTTAATCCACTGATTTAAATTTATTTTTATTGATGTAAAATTTTCTAATAATTTCTAATTTACTATCTTTTAAAAATAAATTAAAAATTGATTAAAAAATTTCAAATATAAAAAAATTAGTAAAACTTTACCCAGTATACTAAAATCTAGTCCAACCTGTTTGGATCGGTCCAAAATTGAAATTATTCTGGACCGGTATCGATTCTGAATATTCATAAAGTGGTTCAAGCCACAATAAAAATATTTTATCATTCCGATGATGCTTATTGGTTTTGATCTGATCCGATTTTGGACTGACGAACAATTTTATATGTATTGCAGTTAATTTTAATGAGAAGAAGATGAAATGAGGTTTAGAATTAGACCCAATTTCATCAGTTTTGACCCGTTTAATGACCCGTTAAAAAATCTTCCATCTTCATCTATTTTTAATGACGAAATTTATTTTATAATTCTCTTTACCTTTTTTCCAAAAAATCCTTGCCTATTACAGGTTCAAACACTTTTTTAAGAAGAAAAAAATGTTCATACTACTTACGGTATATTTATAAGTGCCAATATAATTCTCAATTTTTAATGAAGACATAATGCTGATATGCTTTGAAGTACTGGTCAATCCCGACCTCCACTGATATTTAATTGATAGGCCAAAATATCTTTCGAATCCCTGATAGTTTAGGACAACACCATTTATGGCGGTTATTTGACCCCCCACCCCCTACGAAGGCGGTTTTGAACCTTCGTCCTTAACTGCGTTGTGCATCAATGGTGGTGATGCATGATGCTTTTATAACCTGACTTATTAGCAGTTTCATCTATGAAACTGCATTCCGACGTTAGATGATTACTTCCAACTTCAAAATTGGCCTCAGAAGTTAATAAAAATTTGAGCTCTTTGGTGCCGTCAAAACCAGAAAATCCAAATTGACCATAGCCTTCCCATCTTCATATCAACATATATTGACATTCATATTTAACACGACTCAACTACCGTCATTCTCATCTTTGACACTCATATCAAATTACTTACCTACAATTAAAATCATAATAATAAACATTCAAACAAAAATTGTCGACCCACCCTGAACAATAACATGCATCAAAATTTGTAGGTGAGTTTACCAATAATAGATTTAAAATGCACAAGAACCCATATCGATGATAGTATGAAGTTTTTCATCACACATTTTTCAAATCTAAAGTCGCCGCTGTGGAATCGAATTTGAAAGAGAATGGAGAAAGTGTTAGAAGGAAAATAAGGAAGAAAGAAAGAAATGAAAGGAAAGATAGAAGAAAAATAAGAAGGGAAAAAAAGTTGTTGTTGTGATGGGAATGGTAGAATATTGTTTCAGGGTTTCTTTTAGACGGTGGTATAACTGCCTTCGTTTACTTTAGTGCGCTCCAAACACCTGCTTCGAGGTCAGAACCGCCCTTAATAGTGCATTTCAAACACTTGTTCAGATGTCGGAACTTCCCCCATGGCTCCCTTAATACATCAGCTTTTCGTGCATATTTTTGTGAGGTTCTTTGGACGGCAATTCAGCCACCATTGTTTATTTTAGAGCACTCTATACAAAGAAGCTTTTCTTGTTGATAAACTTGCCAGACAGAGTCTTAAACTCAAAATAGGGGATCAGTCATATTCATTTTAATCCCTCAATCAGAGGATGACTGATACCAGACAAGATGCAAATATTTGTAATCAGAGTAGATAAATGCATGCATGATACATTGGATGAGAATCTACTTTGTTCTTTTGCTGAATTGCAGGGAATCAAGGGCTCCACGCTGCTCAGAATGCAGCTATGAACATCATAATCTCTACCCCAATTCAATATGCCGTGGAGAACAAGCATGCCCTTTACAAAGGAATCAATGAAGGACCTGCAACTTTTGACAGCAAAGGGTGTGGAGATTGCATGCTTTGAAAACACATCTTATACTACTTCCCCGCACATTTTAATTCTAGCTTAGTTAAAGTTAATCATATTTCCCCCACAGCTAATTCACAACAAACAATAGGTAATTCTCTATTAATTATCACATGATTGGAGCCCTTTGTGGTTTTAAAGTTTTTTTATGTAAAAATATAATTTTTTTGAAGTAGTAAGTTCGAAATATTTAGATATCAAATATTCACTAATTTATAAAAGTATGGACCACAACAATTTACTAATTCAAACACCGAATATATCTATATGTTTGAAAAGTATATCAGGTGAAAATGAAATGTTATTACTGTATACATATATCTCATATGCGCATTCTTTCACTCATTCATTTCCCGTCCAAACCACCACCTTTAATCCTCGCCAGAAAAACAATTCAGGCGGCCGGTTGTGTGCGTCTCCACACATATATGTAGAGCTCTTGTCTCAATCGCTTTCTAGTGCTCATCTTTGCACGACCAAACCAATCTCACTCGCGACCATCGCGGGAGTTTTACTATTTGATATAAAGCAGAACTCAAGTTGCTCCCATGCTCTACAATCACCCTCTCCAGCACCCTTCCGCGGCGCAACAGAAATTCCAGTATTTTCATCTCATACTTTAAGAATTTAAAATCCCTGATTTTGATTTCTCTAAGACTCTGAGCAAAGCATAACGGCACCTCCTCTGCAAGGGTGGAACCGCTACAGAAACCAGGCAGTTCCTGCACAAGGAAGACCAGTTTCTTCATACGTGTTCTTTTATCTAAATTTAGTTTCATCCATTTAACAACACAACTACTATTTAATTTTTGTAAATCACAGAGCTCATTAGTTGTTCTGCTTATAATCTAAGCACTTTTTAGTGTTTGGTAAAAGGTTAATATAAACAACTTAATTTGAAAGCAGAAACTAGTTTTTGGGGAAAAATAGAAGCTGGTCTGCTTGCTTTCTTATGAACAGCTCTACCAAACACAGCCTTAGCATTTTGAAAAACAGAAGCATTTCAGCACAACAAAGGAAGTTCTATGTAACTATGTACCCATACCAGATCGTACGCAAGTTCTTCTAGATTTGGTGCATGTCGAAGTAGACGCCAGATTATTTTCTCCCTCGTTGAAATCAGGTCTAGATGAGTCAAATTAAGAAAATGGGGCAAAGGACCATTGCATCCCTACATTATCAAACAAAACACAGAATTAAGCATAAGTTATATCCGCTGTACAGAAGACATAATATAAGCCAGAAACAATTCAGATACTCATGATTTAATTCTTAAACTTACCCATGCTATGCACCGTGATAAACAAAGCTTTTGCACATTGTCTATCTTGCTGAAAAAATCATGATTCCATTGAAATGGAGAAAAATTTACAGTTGTCGACACCAGCGATTCACTCTTGCGAAAATGTACTTCCGCTTTGTAATCTGTTTTGATGAACTCCAAATGTTGAAGATTTGGAGCATCAACCCTTATCTCTTGAAAACCAAACGAACTAATCACCAAAATTTTCAGATTACACAAGAATATATCCACCTCAAGTTTATAGTTCTCGCGACTTCTGAAAAGAACATTTTTTAACCTCAATTCTTCAAGGACAGGATAGCCTTCATCAGCAAACCTTAGAATGTCAGACTCAGCATCTATTTTTACAGAATCATAGTCTAATACCTTGAGCTTTGGAAAGCGGATTTCCGCCGGAATACTGAGTATAAACCCATGTCCACATAGTTTAAAGATCACTAAAGTGTCTGAAGGAGAACATAAGCCTGGCGAAGATCGGGGTGGGGGAATATAACAGAATTCACTTAAGAGAAGAGAAGTAGGGTGTAAACTAACATAACATTTCTCTTGAAATCGGCATTCGAGTTGAAACTCAGTTAAAGGGGCTGTTTTGCAATAGAGGATTTTCTCATTGACAAAATCTATGAAATTTCCAAAGCCGGGTGTGTGTTTAGACCTTAAATCAGAGGAGATGTTGATGTTGGGAACATCTAGGAAAAGGAACCTCCACATTGTAGAAAGAACACTTGTTCTGACAACATCATTTGTGGGTAAAAATGAGAGAATATGGCAGATTATAGCATTCGGAAGATTACTGAGTCGATCTTCCTTAATAATTCCGACAGCTTTGCTTCTTTTGCAATTTGACCTCATTAGGCCGATACCTGTGATTTTTTTATGATTAAAAGCAGCCTTCAAAAGAACAGAAGCCCTCAATTTCTAATGTAAAATTAAAACGTCGGAGAAAACAACATTGTTATGAAAACTATTCATATGCGAGAAGTAATGCCAAAAACTTTTTAAAAAATCAGAAATCCTACAAAACTCATTCAATTTACCCTCTGAATCTGTGAAAATTATATAAAACAAGAAAC
Organism: Rubia tinctorum; assembly: GCA_032355605.1. NCBI lineage: Eukaryota > Viridiplantae > Streptophyta > Magnoliopsida > Gentianales > Rubiaceae > Rubia > Rubia tinctorum. Next base: position 4,784 of record JAULKM010130312.1, read on the forward strand.
ACTCACCCTGAGTCCACTCCAACGCTTCTACACCACCGGCGGCTAAAGGTAGGGAAAGAGGAGTCCAGGGGTTGATCTAGAAAGGCTAGAATTGGTCTTTGCCCTTCTGTTAAGAAAACTTAGTGAAATCTAGGCTGGGTATCGGATCGGTTTAGTCGGTTTTCAATTTATTCGGTTCGTATTAATTGGTTTTACCCATAAAATATTAAAAATCGAATAACCCAAAAAACGAAATTATCCGAATTGAATTCGGAATTTGATTTTGGTTTCATACCGAATAAACTAGATTTATGGGGAAAATTTAAACATTTAATAAAAATGAGTATAACTTAATTTAAAATTCTATAAAAATATACTCCATCTATCTCACCATTAATTGTTTAATTTCACTTTTGAAAGTCAATTGCATCAATTTTTAACTATTAATATTTTTATTTTTGCGTGTAAAAACATTTCAAAAAAATTATTATATGAAAATATATGTTATAATGAATCCAACGACATATAATATGATAATAGTCTTGATAGTAGAATTTAATGGTTGACGTTGGGTTATTTTGACTTCTAAAAGTCAAATTAAGCAATTAATGGTGAGACGGAGGGAGTATAATTCAATTTCTGCCTTTTCAAGACCAAGTCTTCAAAATAAAAATCCAACAAGTACAATAAAAATTCAATCGTATCAATTTTATAGCATTACATTTAACATTAAAAATCAATAGATAATTTTTGTTAACATTCATTTTCAAAACTTTCACATTCTTAATAGCTTCAATGGAGTACTGAAATGAACCCGTGAATGTTCTTCACACCAAATGAAGTATTAAAAGGAATATGGCAATGTTCTTCATGTCAATTCCGCTAATTTTCAAGAAATGGAAGTTTCCATTTTACCAATAAAAAAGGTTACAGATGAACGAAAACGGATAAGGTAGAAGCTCAACTCAGTGAGGGACGAAAACAACAAGAATAACGAGAGAGAAAAATGAAGGCCCTACACACTAGTGTAGGAGGGGCCTATGAAAGGCGGTTCTATCAGCAATTTAAAGGCACTTTCTAACTACTTTTAAAGGTTTTGCCTTTAATCAATCAGATTATAAGGCGATTCTAAGAACCGCCTTTAAAAATCGTTAACGAAGGCCATTTTTAACCGTCTTTGGTTAAGGCCAGGAACAGTCTTTAAATTATTTTCGAGCTCAGAAACTTGCGTCTATACGTCTTACCAAGTAGACATTTCCGATCTCGGAAAATTTCCTAATTCCGAGCACAGAATTGAGTAATAGCTTTGTTTTGGCTCTTTGAAAAATGAAATGTAATTTTTGGACTTGGAAATTGATTCATGTAGCATGTTTTCGTACCCGAGATGTCATTCTCACCAATGAAAAATGAAAATCAAAGAGATAAAATACTTTCCGGAGTCGGAAATACAATCTGGTCTTGTGGTATAAATTTTGTTTCACTAATTTTTCCAGCACGAAAACAGCCTTGACACAGCCACAATTTATAAACAATACAAGATATCATGTTGCACCTAAACAAAAACCTAAAGATAACGCTAACTGAGCAACACTCTATACATAAAATTAAAAATCACTACAAATCTATTCCGTCATTTCTAAGGTTCAATGTTTACCAGTATTGGGATTCCCCAATGTTGTGGACTGATTGAGAATTAGTTGTTGAGCCAATGAATTCCGCGCATTGTTGATATCATCTTGCGAGTAGTGTTTCCAACCCTTTTGGAAAATCTGATAATTACATTGTGTTAATAAATATTTGGCAAAGGTTACTTAGAAAGATAACCATGAACAATTGTACACTTACTCATAATATTTGGCAAATATTTGTTTGCTCACAATTTTCCTTCATTGCTGATTCCAGCACCACAACGAATGCATCAGACGGTTGGAAGGTACGTGGAGAATTTCAAAGTAGGTATTTTTTGTAATAAATGTCTGAGCAATGAAAATTAAATTTGGAAACGAGATTAATAAAGTCACTCAGAGGGTGTAGATCAACACCATCCCTTGATTCATTTGCTCACATCTCCATAGATATTCAAAATCACTCCATAACGTCATAATTTCATGTTTGGAAATTATGTGGTTGTAGTCAATTATAAAAGGATCATTAAATTTGCTAAAATCTAAACAAAACCAAAAATTCCATAGTATATACTATGAATACCAAAAAATTTGGGTTCATCTCCTGTGAGCTAGTCTAAACTTTAGTCAGGGCCCTTTATGCAATTCTAGTTATATTTTAACTCCAAGGACCTATCATTAATAATTTTACAGAGACCTATCTCTAATAACTTTACAAGGAACTATCACTAATATTTTTCAGGGGTTTTTTTCCAATTTTTTAAAATCATTTTCCCACCATCTGAAATCTGCAAAAAATAAAAAATATTGAAAATATTTTTTCAATGCAAAATTTTAATATAATAATCAAATTGAAAATTATAAGCATTAGCAAAAAAATAGCAAAACATCAACGAAAAATAAAACAAAATATCAACTAAAAAATTGGAGAAAAAATATATATATAACAAATAAAACAGCAAAAATATATTTAAAATCAAATAAAAATCGACAAAAAATTGAAAAAACGTCGATTACAACTAACAAAACATCAACTAAAAATCATTAAACATAAAAAAATCTTAAATTATCAAGTTTTTTTATAGAAAGTAAAATAATCAACTAATATCAACCAAAAATATATTTAAAATAAAATAAAAATCAACAAAAAATTGGAAAAACGTCGACTACAACAAAACATCAACTAAAAATCATAAAAACATCAACAAATATTCAAATATCAATTTTTTAATATAAACTACAAAAGCCAACTAATATCAACCAAAAACTAAAAACAACAAATCCTATCACCTAAGTTTCACCCAAAAAATGAAAAATGTCAACATAAGAAAACAAAAACTACAAAAATCAACCTATGTCACCCAAAACTACAAACATCAACTCGTATCACATAAAACTCACCGAAAAAATGAAAAGCATCAACGTGAGGGTAAAAAGGCAAAAAAATATCAATCCATATAATAAAAAACCTCAAAAAATTGACTCATATCAACTAAAACTCATAAAGAAAATGAAAAATATCAACATAAAAAAACTTAAAAAATCATAAAACATCAATAATTTTTTTTTAAAACTGCAAATATCAACCTTTATCGCCAGATAGCTACAACATCAACTCCTAACATCTGAACCTTATCCGAAAAATGAAAAACATTAGCATATGAAAAATGACACTACAAACATCAACTCCTATTACCAAAACCTCAGGTGGAAAATAAAAAATATCAATATGGGAGGAAAAAACTACAAATATCAATCCATATCATCTAAGAAAAATGATACTACAAATATCAGCTTCTATCACCTAAACCTCGCCGAAAAAAGACAAACATCAACATGAGAAAATAAAATCAAAATATCAATCAATATCACCCAAATAAACTACAAAACCTCAACTCATATTAATTAAACCTCTCACGAATAATAAAAACATCAACGTAAGAGAAAAAAAGTTTAAAACATGAACAAAAAGTTACATTGCCTCAAGAATAAAAATTCTTTTAAAAAAATGACCTGGTGAGATTGAACTTGGGTCACTAACATCAAAGTCTAGTGCAATAACCACTACACCAAAGAAAGTTATTGAGTATATCGTTCGTCAAATAATATTAAACATTTGCATATAAATCAAGAACATAAATACTTCAAAAATAAAGGTCATGGAAAGATTCAAACCCCTGACCTTAAACTTCAACAACAAGAGTACTAACAACTTGACCAAACAATTATTCATGATATAAGCTCAGTCAACAAAATATTAAACCCCAGCAATTTTTGGAAAAAAAGTAAACCACAACATTAAACCTCACCTCTCATTAGCCGAAGCTCAGTTGTCCGCCTCCGCCGTTGCCATCGACCGCCGTCGTCGTCGCCACCATGGCGAGTGGATCTCACGCGTCTGAAGGACGCAACATTTGCACCATCTTCGATCATCCCCTAACGTCTCTGAACATTGTCTCGCCGTCTCTGAGCGTGGGCTCACCGTCACCTCACCTCGCATCGTCATCGCGGTCGAACTCTGATCGATCTGTAAATCCTAGATCGTCGCGAAGGTTAAATTCAATTCTCCGATCTCACCTCTTCCTAAGGCACGGCATTGTGAATTGCAGCGGCGGAGGTGGAATCGGAATGCACAGGAATTGCAACCTCGAATTGCAGTGAGAATCGGAATTACAGCGGTGAATTGCATTGCGAATTGCAGCGGTCGTGTCTTCTCCAACCGCTAGCAGCAGAATTGTGGCAGTTAATTGTGTGGCCGCATCGGAGCTAGGTCAACACCACCACCTGAGTTGCATCAATCGCCGGAGTTGGAGTCGCATCGATCTCCGGAGAAAAAGAACCATATCGCCTGAGTCACACCGATTTCACCGATGAATGAAGAATAATCGCGATGAAATGGTTAAGCCGACAAATTTCCGGAGATATTTCAGCGTCAAGTGGTGGTTGTCGGCGTCCGGTAGAGGTTTCAGATTGGCGAGGTGATTTTCGGTTAGTTGCAGAGAAAAAATGAAAATGAAAATTCTTGAAAATTTTAATATATATATAATGCTTTGATAATTACACAGTAGGTCCCTAAATTTATCAGCATATTTTTTTAAAAACCCCATTTCAAATGAAATTACTTATAATTGCATAATAAACCCTGGCCTAAAGTTTAGGCTATCTAAAACAAGACTTTGTGAAAAAAATTAGGATTTGTATAGAAAGAAGACTAATTAACCATTGAAATTTAAACACAATAGTATTTAACCTAAAATTTAAACACTCTAATACTTTAGTAAATCGATAAATCTAGAAATCTAACATGTACAAGTCAAATCCAATGCATCATTTTATCATCCAACACTATTTAGGCACCAAAGCCATAATATAATACACAAATTGTATTTAATAACAAACCCCACCTAAAATAAAACTCATGAAATCACACATTGTGAACCCTACTAACATCATGACACTAAAATTTTGATTTTGGTCATTTTAGTTCCAAAATAGTAAACACTAGCCATTTATTGAAGCGGAGATTTACCAATTTGATCAATCAAAGGGTATGAAATGCTCCCTCATAGATTCTACCTATACATCAAACAAATTCCTTGAGAAAAATAAAATTTTAAATGAGAATTTGGAGTAGAAGAGAAATAGGAAAGAAGACATACGTCCAATCTTCAACATATGAAATTTTGAAGTGGTAATGGAAGGGATTGTTGTGTATGGTTTGGGAGATTTTTTTTGGACATGGATATGGTGGGAAAGTCCCTGTTTTTTCAAATGGGTATTAAATGCCCATTTGAAATCCTTTTTGGGTAATATTTTTCACGATGCGAGGGATTTTTGAGTTCGGAAACACCTACGAATACTTTTTACGAACTCGGAAAGTACTCGTCTCTATAGTATAATAGGCTAGACATATTTACGAGGTCAGAAACTCTTTTTCTCAAATTAAAATTCAAGTTAAAATGGACTACTAATTTCCCCAGCTTAAATCCCTAGATTTGTCAACAAAAAAACCCCAATTCGAAATTCTTGCTAATCACAAACCCTTCATCCATTCGCAAGGAGTCGTAAGAGCATGGGTGCTAAATCAAAGGCAATCGATCAGAGCCTTCGTCCGGTCACGGATATTGAAAACCCCCAAAATTCTTCAATGATACAGCCGAGCAAAGGTATGTCGCTTTTTTGAAGAGGAGAGTCATAAATACGAAGGCTATATTAGCGGCATGCATAGGAGAATTAAGTCTAGTCTATTTGCTCGCATCAAAACCCAACATTTAGAGAAAATACTTTGTATGGATGAACCCGTTCATGTGGACGAAACGATACAATTTTATGCGAATTTGGTTCAAAGTAGGAATGATCGTGATTTAACTAGGGTCAATGGGAAAGATGTACAAGTGACTACTTATACTATTAACACGGCGCTAGAATCCACCGACACCACCCTTGAGAAATTAAGGCATGATGACCCCAATGGTCCCCTAGAAATTTATCACACACGTGTTTGGCCTGGCGTGAGCAAGACTACCCAAACTTTTCCTATCAATATGGCTAGGAAATATTTTGGAAATATTTTAGGAGGGAATGAAATGATGTAGGAAAGGCAGAGAGCTATAATATCGGTGTGTTAACCGTAGAGCATCGGCTAGTGTATGAGTGGATATGTCTTAATGTTTTTCCCACATGTAGCCATACTTGCAAGCCAACCATTGCTAACCTCATGCTTTTTTACTAAGTTGTGGAAGGGGTCAAGATAAACCCCGGGTATGCCATCATCTCATTCATGTTTAAGGTCATGCAAACGAAGATGAAAGATCTTACTTATGGCGGTTTGATAATTATTATGCTAAAGAAGGCAGGTAAAATTCCTAAGGACAAGGCTCTTCATATTGAATACTATGACAAGAAGTGGTTCCAACTGAAGTAGCTTAGTCTTGGCTTTGACGACAAGTGGGAGTTTCGTCCAATACCCGATCAAAAAACTAAAATTTCCAAGAGAGCTCGCGAAGCGGATGCAGAAATAGGCAAGGCATCGAACTCCTGTACGTGATAAGTTTTTTTAGTTATTGTTGTCAATTAAGTTCAAAATGTATATATAAAAATTTTATATCCAATTAATTTTGTTGATTATTTATTTACAGATACTAGCAGTAGGTGAAAAGCTAGGTTGACCAAGTATTTTGACTGTATGCATGCGGATATGACCAAGACGCAGGGGATGTTAACTCGTGCCTATTCCCAACACGTCACTTTCCTGGAAGCCCAAGACCTCCAACTGGAATTGATCGATGATGATGAGCTGCCTAACTTCGAGTCGATATTCTCGGAGAGTGATGATGGTGATGATGGTGGTGAAAATGGGGGGTCAGGCCGTTGAAGAAAACACCGGGGCCCAAGATGGGGGAGACTCTAGCATTGATAGAATCCTTGGGTAGAAGAAATTGGACAACATTTGAAAGTTTTATCGTTTTTGTGTTATATCGGCATGAATTAACAATGTCTTTGTTTTAACATTCACTTTATAATGTGTTGGACAATGTATAGGATTCATCTGTTGGAAATTTTTTTAGACTTTGAATATTGATAATGTGTTGTATTCATGTGTTGGATTCATTTTTTAGGCTTTGGATTTGAAGATGAATTGACAATGTTGTGTTATTGCATTAACTTCAAAGTATTTTTTTGACTTGTCTTGTGTTAAAAGTTATGAAAATTTAATTTGTGATCCAAACATTGAGCCTCTAACTTGAAAAAAATTGACAATATAAAGTACAGACACATTTCGGAGCTTGGAAAAGTGTCTTGACTTTGCATTTATTGGCCAGACAAGTTTACGAACTCGGAAAATAATTCTTCTCATATAGACACGTATGTACGATGGCATTTCCGAACTCGAAAAATAAGTTTCCAAGCTCGTAAGTTCTTTCCAGGGCACCTCAGGAAAATTTGAAGCGTTCATTTTTTCCATAATAATACATTTTCGGACTCTGAAATGATTTGCCTCCCTCATGTATAGAGAAGAGTCTATGTTTCCAAACATGGAAATATCTTGGTATATTAAAAAAATAAGGGATCAAATCAAATTTCATCAATTAACCCCAAATCCATAAACTTTACGAACTTGCAAAGAACCCTCATTTACTCAATTCATGCTAAATCCACCAGCATTTTATCATGGCTAGAGGAGGTTCAAGCCATGGAATCCCAAGATCTCGTTCAACCAGCCACAATGTCGGTTTCGATGACAAAAGGTTCATTTCTCAATTTTCTCAAAATCGGTATGACGCATTATGTGAAAAGGGAAAGTTATTAGATACCGATATTGTTGACTTTAATGAGTACCTAGCAATAGGGTTGGCCAATCCCCTAAAACATATAGTGAACAATATGTTGAGAATTTGCTTTCATGTGATGAAAAAGCATATTTTGATTTGACTCGCCAATTTTATGCTAATTTACAGGAATTGGGGAATGGGGATTACGACACTAGGGTTGGCGGAATGACATCCCAATAAGCCAAGAGTATTAATAAGCTATTAGACTGCACATAAACACACCCGAAGTTTGTTTTCCCTGAGGATCTCGATTGTCCGTTAGATGATTGCTACTATCGAGAGAAGTGGCCGCTAGAAGTTGATTACCCCTACATTGACCCCGTAGAGTGTAGTGAGAGGTACCTCTGCTGCGATAACTTGGATTTAAGGAAACCCGAGACCTTTGATCTAACCATTTTGAGCATAGACAACCGTATTACTTATTAGATCATTAATAGGAGTTTGGTCCCCTCGAGGGGAGACTTGACTAAGTCTAATTACACAACCCTTATGTTATTATATTTAATAATTGAGGGTAGAAAAACCAATCCCAAGGTGGCTATATTTAGGCATATGTTGCATTGTGAAACATCAAAGAAGGTGTTGACACATATAACGTAAGAGAGTCTAATCACTCATATTTTGAAGAATGTTGAGGGGTTAATTTTATAAGGGGAGGAAAAGGTGCCGAAGTATTTCGACAAGACTTACTTCGAGAACAATGGATGGGTGTTGGGGGATCGTAAGCGTTTTTTTAAGACCACGGAAGCTCCTGAGGTGAGTAAGAGGCAATGAATTGAGGAAGGTTAGTCACAAATGAGTTTACGTCAATTAAGCTCGCTTCATTGTTTTTGTTTTCTTTATTGGTTATATAATTCATATGTTGGTCATTATAATTTGTCAGTACTGGAAAGTCATACTTGAAAAGCTTTAAGGATTGCTACAAATGGATGCGCAAGTAATTTTGCGCCACGAAGGAGAAGATTTGGTTCCTTGAAAAATCTCAGCGAGCTTATGAGTACCACCTTGCATCAACCTCCCGACAACGATTGGACCAATCCACTTCAACTGGCGGCATTGAAGATGTCAAAGAATTTTAAGACTTTATTACAGAATTCGTATTTGAGATGACTGATGACTGATGACTGATGACTGTTGACTGTTGAATTCATTTTTGAGATGACTGTTGAATTATGTTATTTTTATGATTACTGTTGTTTGTATTTGAGATGACTATTTGACATAATTTCTAGTTTTGAATATTAATTAAATTTGAGTTATTTCAAGACCTAAATTTCTTTTTTATGTTAGAAGTTACTAGAAGCATGTGAATTATCTAACAATCTTTAAGGAATAACTGAGCTTCTTCTTCAAAAAAAAATTAGAGTTTTATGGCATATAATGAAATGAGCGTGTTTTTTTAAAACTAAAACGAGTCTTTTCCGAACGAGTTCGAAAATTGTATATGCTCTTCGTATTAAGGAAACCATGTGTTTTCCAAACTCGAAAATAGTTTGTTTCAACTTTTCAAACTCGGAAAGGGTCATTTTTTAAGGTGGCTTGACCAAAATGCCTTTAATTAGCGGTAATATCTTGAACCGCCTTTAATTAACCCGAATTATAGGCAGTTATTGAAAATCGCCTTTAATCAACACAAAACCTCCTTTAACTTTAATTAGGGGAAACAAATAGGTATTTCCGAGTTCGGAATCCTTAATTACATGCAGTTTTAGGCGCAAATGTTAAAATCGTCTTCCACTGCTGCCTTCAATAGAAGTCTCTCCACTAGTGACAGATTACAGTCTCTCTTAAGGCACTACCCCAACCTAAGGGTTTAGAGTTTGGGCCTTTGGGGAATAATTTTTAAAATTTATAGATTGGCCCTCTAGTTTATATCTATTTATAAATTTAATTTTTAAAATTATATAATTAATATATTTTAAATTTATTTATTTATTTATTTCAATTCAGTATTCGGATTGGGTTTCAGATTGAGTTTCAATATCCAAAACCAAACCAAAAATAATATTAAAAAATTGGTTTACTCAATTCAATTATCTGAAAATCATATTATAAATTTGGTTCGAGATATTCAAATTTGAATTTTTTTGTCCACCCATAGTGAAACCATTTCAAAAATATGGGTTGGGTAATTTTGGTAGTTAAAAAATATGGGTACGACTCATTTCAACCCATTTTGTGACATGTCAAAATGGGTCGTGTAAAAATGGACTGGGTTGAAACCCGCTTAATCCATTAGTCATAAATCATCCAATATGCCGGTCTAAAATAGGTAAACCCGCGAGTTTTAACCCCATATATTGACACATATAAGTTTATATACCAACCCATATGAGTAAAATTGCGGGTTGAAACCCATTTATTAACCCCACATGGGTTTATATACCGACCAATATGGATAAACGTAACGGGATTCAACCCATTTATTAACCCATATGGGTAAACTCGCTGGTTTAAACCCACATATTGACCCATATGGGCAAGCCCACGATAAACCTGCATACCCAGATCGCTCAACCATATTTTAAAAAAAACATTTCCCACTGCCGACGTCCCCCACTGTTTTCGTCTCCACTCAGCTTGCCGGTAGTTTCGTCCTTACCACCAATAGTGAATGATGTGGCTTCTCATGCCACTGTCGATCTCAATCCTCCATCATTCTCTCATGTGTCTTCTTTGCCAAAGTATATTTTTCCGAGTCCAGTGTCTGTCTCGTTTCCACCTACTACCTCTCTTGAGTCAGCTCCTAGTCACGTGTCGTTTGTTTCTCTTGGTTCAACTTTCCCTTCTCCTTTACCACCTGTTCCAAATGCTCATCCTATGGTTACTCGTCTTAAAAATGGTATTTTCAAGTTTTGTCGCCTAATGAATTTTAAAAAATGATACTTTGGAGTTGGCATCTCACGACTACAATCGTCATGTACTTGGTTGTAAATGGGTGTATAAATTAAATATCATTCTGATGGGTCTGTGGAGTGGTTCAAGGCTAGACTTGTTGTTTTAGGCAATCACCAACTATAAGGTATTGATTGTTTTGAAACTTTTAGTCATGTTGTGAAATCTACTATTGTGAGTTCAGTTCTTACCATTGATGTCGTTCTTAATTGAAATGTTCGTCAATTAGATGTTAAAAATGCCTTCTTGCATGGGTTTTTGAATGAGGAAGTTTACATGCACCAACATGAGGGTTTCGCACATCCCTCTTAGCCAAATTACATCTGTCGTTACGTAAGTCCATATATAGGTTCAAACAAGCTTCGCGAGCTTGGTTTTCTCATTTCAGCAATTTTTTATCATCCATTGGTTTTAAATGTAGCACTTGTGACGCCTCTATGTTTGTTTTAAAATACCAGGGTCATATGCTTATTTTACTTCTTTATGTGGATGGAATTATTATCACAGGTAGTAATTTTACTCTAGTTTATAAACTCATTTATATTCCCTTTTCTCGGTTTGATATGAAGGATCTGGGGGATTTCCATTATTTTCTTGGTATTCAGGTGTCGCATACTCCTTCTGGTCTTTTTTGTCGCAGTAAAAATATGTGTCCAATTAATATTATGTATATAAATATAATCTTTTAATATAGCTTAATTAATTTATAAATATATTAATAAATTGTGAAAAAATGAATACAATAGTTATTGTGTACTTATGAAAAATAGGGGTACATTATAGATAAATAAATTATAAAATATTGAACAGATGATATCTACCTTTTCATCCAACTGTATCATCTCGATACTATTATATTCACTAGGTTTTTCAAAAGCTAGCTTTGTCCAAAGTCATATTATTCTTATATTGATCTTCCAAGAATCCTTCATTACGTTATATCGCTTATGCAATCGCAGACTTGCGCCAAATTTAATTCGTACATGCTTCCATAAAAAAATATAAGCACATTATTCTCACACGAACACACACTGCCTATATAAAACTCAAAAATAAACCACTTCAATCCTTACCTTGCAAAAGAAATGAAAAATACAAAGAATGAGGAGTTGTAGAGAATATTTGGTTTCTATATCTATATACTAGATAATACCCGTGCCGATGCACGGATATATGAACAAAAAAAATAATATATTATAATTTATCATTTTAATAATTAATACAATTTTATTATATTTATATATGAGAATTATACACAATGTAATAAAATAAATTTATATATTTATAAATATTATTTACATTTATTTTATAAAATTCAAAAAAATAACTCAAATTTGTTCATGTATGATAATTAGTTACTGTATACTTAAAAGAAAATAATATATATGTATTTTATATTGAAAATACTAACCGTTGTATAGAAAAACTTTACATTACAAAAAATATAGTGATAAAAGTATGAAATGTGTTGATACTGAAACAATAATTATTAAATTAAATTTATTGAATTATGTGTATTTTGAAAGTGAATAAAAAATAATCGTAGGTATAGCATATAACATATAAAAAAAGTTAATTCTAATTTTAAACATATGATGGTTAAATTCTAACGGTAAGTGTAAAATTTAAATTATGTACAACCTATGAGTAAAATAAATGGAGAATATTTTTGAACAATGCATTTAAAAGGGATAAATAGTTGTTAGCATTCAATATTTTTTTTATGATAATAATAATGAATTGAGTTTTACGGAAAAAAATATGTTGTATATATTATTTGTGTTAAGTATGGAATTTTCACTGTAATGTTGATGAAGCAAAAAAATTCAGAATATCCACCATTGTCAAAATGTTTCACCCTACTTATACAAGCATCACTCTCTCAGTCGTAGTTGAAACTGCACACTTACAATTAGCACGCCGTTAAAAAAACATGTTTCATCGTTGATATATTTAGTTACCTAAAAAAATGGTAAATAAAAAATTAATATTTAAAAACAACTTGTTACGATTAAGTGGAAAAATAACATGTAAAAACTGCTTGTTACGATAAATTTTCACTATTATGTGGATAAATCTAAAATTGGCAAAATATGCACCAGTAATTTAATTCATGAACGAGTTTAACATTTTTGATTGTGTTATGATGGGGAGAAAAAATTTGCAAAATGAAATATGAAAACTATTGTGACTAAGTAGAATGAAAGTAATTGTATTTTTGTTTTCTCCGTATATATATTTTCATTAATCAATTGGAAGACATCTATTTTTTACACTTACGTTCATCAATTGAGGAATCATATATTTCCATTAATATTTGTTGACATAGAAATACATTAATTATAAGAAACATGAAAATAAATAATGGGGGAGTTGTGGGCTTTTAAAAAAACATTTCAACATTTTCGGAAGGAATAATGCTTCCTCAAAAATGCTTCTTCAAAATACAGGTGAAACAATAATGCTTCCCCCAGAAACAGTTAAAACAATACTGCCCGTGAAGTTTACGTTACTGTTTGCTCGTGAAGTTTACCTTACTTTTTATTGTTTGGATTCTTTCACTTAACTGTTCTGCCCGTGAAGTATGTTGCATTCGGTTGACTCAATTTTATGGCATTCACCTTACTGTTTGGATTCAGAAGAATACGCATTTGAGAAATGCGTCTTCAACGTTTCAGGTTTGATTCCGCTGACTGTTGCCTCGGTTTTTTGTTTTTTGCATCACATGTTGAGGACGCATTTTTGTAATGCGTCCTCTGATCAATTTTTGTTTTTAAAACCAGCGCTAGAATTCAGTTTCAGCTCAATCCCACTTGGTTGCAAAATTTCATCCGGTTTTTCATCCCTTTGCAGCAGCTCTTCTTCCGTCCAGATTTAGGGTTGAGGCCGGTAATTGAAAGTTGAGGTTCAGTGTTGTGTTTGGAAACACACTGTGTGAGGGAAGGTTGGTAGAAATGTTGCCCATTTTGTTCTTGTTTGCTCATTTTTTTGCCCTCAATTTTGAAGGTTCATATTTTTTTTTGGTTTTGTATGAGTTCATTGCTTGAAATGTTCGTTGCCTGTTTTGGTTGAATCCGCCCGAGTTTTTGGGGACGTTTATTTTTAATGTTTTTTTTCCAAAGGAACTGTAACTGTGGGATGAAACGTACCATTCGTTTGTAAATGAGCTTTTGCGTAACTTGTACATGACTTTAGGGGGGAAATATAAACTTCATTTATGTGGGAATAAAGTTTTTGCCTAACTTGGACATTTTTTTGTTCTTAGATTGGAAGAACAAAAGTTGCTATGTTTTTGAAATGGTACATAAGTTATGAATTTTGTTTGAAATGATAGTTTTGAGGAAGCTAAGAAAGTTTATATTTTCGCTAGTTTTTGTTGTATAAAAAGTTGAAGGAAAACAGGTTCGTAATTTTCTGTAAAATTTATTAATAAATATAAACTGGTCGTGGTGCTGTAAATTAATTGACGTTGCATTTTTTTGTCAATGGTAATGTTTGTATGCAGTTCATGAAATTTGGTAACATAATATGGACGACATATGTACAGTTGCTGATTGTGTGAATGCTTCTATTGTAGGAATATTTGGGGTGACGCGGCGTTGGATTCATTTCTGTTCAGAACAGGGTGAAAAATTGGTTGTGCAAGGTACCTTCCTTGTGAATAACTTCAACAGTGTAGATGAATAAAGTTTTATGTCGGACGGTTTATGTGTAATTGTTATGCATATATAATTTGTGCATGTGTTTTTACTGAGTATGAAGAGACCAATTCTCAGAAATCCGGGTTATTTTGATGTTCGCTTCGGCTTGTCATTCATTCATAATATATGAGGGTTCGGGCTTAGTTTCGCTAGCATACGTAATTCTTTGTTGTATGTTTCTCGTTTGCAGTTGTACGATGAATTTGTTATTGTACTTGTATAGAGATGGTGTGATTAAGTACGATGTGAATGTG
>JAULKM010130327.1:0-19568 GCA_032355605.1 Rubia tinctorum
GGGCTATTTAAGTTTCAATATCCCTTTGTAGACGTACCCTGCGGGCTAGACGTTTATAGAGAAATCTTGTAAGTGTACCCTGCGAGCTAGACGCTTATAAGTCGAGTTGAGTGTACCCTGCGAGCTAGACGCTGTGATTCGTGCATTTATTTGAGTTGGGTGAGATCCTCAAATAAATAAAGATCCGATTTTCCGCAATCCAGAGTTTTTGCAAGGAGATTCATATCACACTGTTATAGACAAAATACTGTATTGAAGAACTTGTTCCTAACACCCGATCTGCCATTTGAGAAGGACTTCAACAGAGTCTTATCAAGACCGGACATAGAAATTGAGGAGGAGGATGGTGAGACCCTATCAAGGTCACCACCTAGCCGCATTCACCTACATGTGGACATGTTCGACCAATTGCGTATTTTTGGGGAAAACCTTGCTAGTTCTACCCAAATGGTTCAAAAGGTCGGTTATGCGGTAGGAGGAATTAGTTTAAAATTGGAAGAGTTCAAGACTAGGTTAGACTCTATGGAGGGAACCATGAGAGTTTGGGAATCTAGGTTGGACTCCATTGATGAGGCGCCAAATGCATATATTTTCCAAAGCACTTAGGATCTCCTTTGTCATCATTTTTTTTGAAAGATTGTTAGATTTAGGTAGGTTTGGGGTTGGATGGCCGTTTTAAGTTTTTTATATCTAAATACTTCTTTTCTTAACATACTTTCAATCTAAAGGAATTGAATCCTTATGAGTGATGTGCTCATCTCTTTTTAGCACATTTGAAACTCATATTTGTAATAGGCTAAGCATTTATGTAAGAATAATGGATGCTTTGTTGTTAAGAAAGCTAGGATGATGATTTAGGAGTTATACCCTAAGTCTCTAGTTTAAGGTGTTTTTGGAAGATCTTTTATAATCATGTTCATGATGTAAGATTCAAAAATGAAGATTCACAAGGAGAATAAAGGTTTAGAAGTGAAGGCCAATACAATTTGGTAGAAAAAGTTCGAATTTGAAGAAGGAAGGCCTGCCGACCGACGCAAAGACCGACTGGGTGAAAAAGACCGGGTGAGAGGCCCTGACGCTCAACCGCCTAGCCGAGCGCCCCAAACCGCTGAAGGGAAACGACTTCAGCACCAAAAATGATCGGGCAATGCCTGTTTCCTCACGGTCGGGCGCCAGGGCCTCATGCGCTCCCGGACCGGCATTTCCGCCGTCGTGCGCTCCATGCGCCCTTCTGACTCTTTTTTGACCACAAATTGTACTATAAATATCCCTTATCATATCTTCATTCTCATCTTTCTCTTGGCTGGAAATTCTCTCCCAAAACCCTAAAAACACTATTAGTTCTTCATCTTTTCTCTTATGTTTACCATAGATTTTTGTAGATTTGTTATGAGTTTAGCTAATTTAGACTAAATATACCATTGGGAGCAATTGTTAAGCATTTCTAGTATGAATTTGTCAGATTTAATTTCTCATATTTTGTGTTTTGATTATCAAGTATATTTTGTGCTTTCATGTGTAGTTAATGCATGATTTATACTAGGATGATCAATTAGTTGGTGATTGTGGGTTAATTATTTGCTAAGTTTTTGGTAAAAGCCGAGATATTTTGACTTTTTTGTTGAAGTGATTATCGTTAGTTGATGTTAGATTAAAATTAGGAGTGACAACTAATTATGATTATTGATTAATGAAATTGCTTGGATTTGAGATGAATTTGAATGAGTTTGACTAATCATTAATGTGGCTCACTAATAACGGTTAGCATAAAGGCCGATCCTCGTAGTCGTTATTAGTAGATATATTTGTGATATCCCAATATTTCTCTCTTGTAGGATATTGTGTTAGTTGTGTTGGTTCTCCATGTGTATTTCTATTCTCGGGAAAGTCTATGACGCCGATCGTGTAGGGTGACCCGAGGGTAAGGGTTATTTTGTGGCGCTGATTGCCCACTCTAACTATAACCGAGGAGAGGCCAGAAATATCTTTATCCGAAAGGTGTTGATAAGTTCTCCAAAATATGTGATTAATGCATAAGAATATGATGATTAGTCGATGATCAAATGATAACTAGAAATGTAAATCAATTGCGCTCAAGACTCGTATAATCTTTATTCCATCTTTTGTACTAGTGTGATCGTATTTGCATTGTCCTCTATAATTGTTTGTTAATTTAGTAGTTTAAATTAAACATAGTGTTTTCCAAAACTAAAACCCCCACTTAGTTACCACACACTTAGAATGACATCTTCGTGTGCCTTTAATTACACTTAACACTCGATAAAACCCCCTTTTCCTCGTGGACGACCATGACTTGCTACTATCTACTTTCTAGTAGTTAGCTGCAATTAGGGCCTATAAATACTATCTTTGAGAGGCACAACGGCGGCCTCCCAAGAGTATACCATCTTCCACAACCAATAATCATGTACACCTCCCCCCCCCTTTCTTGTGGCGTCAAAGTTTGGGGATTCAAGTGTAAAAACATCACCACACTCGGTTCATCTAACAAGGTAAATCAACTTGCTAAGGTTTGCAGTTGTTTGACATCAAAAATAATGAATGGGAAGCAATACTATTTTCATGCACAACACATGTTTGACAGAATGCCTCAATGAGGGAATTTTAAAAAAAACATTTCAAAATTACAAGGCACCATCTTTGACAACGGATGATGTAGTATGGCATTCTCATGCTTCTTTGGTGGAATATCATGTTTGTGGAAATTTATTAAGGTATTATATATTTTATTTTGGCTAAGAAGTGTTCAACTTCATCGGTTACGTTGTAGTTTGGGGTCGTTCCATGGACCTCTACGTGCTGCATTTACGGTGTTTTATCGTGTGGAAAGGATTGTGTGTGAACTTTTAGGAATGGTTTTATGACTTCTTCGAATGGTTGTGGGAGTTAAGCTTTTGGAATGCTTGTAAATCTTCTTGGAATGGTTATGACTTCATTTTTCGGTATTGTATGATTCACCGTGTACATCATTTACGTTATATAAGTAGCTCACATAATTATGGCTCATATTATGTTGTATGTTTGGCTTCACTTTTTAGCATGTATCTCATTTATGTTATATGACAAGCTCACATAAGTCAAATTATGTTAAATATTTGACTTTACTCTTTTGAATGGATGGATTACTTTACATGTTGTAGAACGTGGAAAACTATCACGAAGAGGAAGTGAAAACCACCGAAGAAGAAAGTTGTTACACTACCTGAGGAAGATGGGGGAGATAAAGGCCACCAACCCCATGGGTTCCAGTTTAAAATGAGGGGACACCGCAACATGAACCAAAAAAGGAAGACAATGTTGAGGGAGAGGAAAGCGGTGGGTCAGAGGAAGAACTCCAAAATTCAATGAAGATACGATGGGATCCCGAAAGAGGAGGAAAGTGAAAAAAGAGGACAACGAATTGTCCAAGGTTGAAGGTAAACACGGTGAGGGATTTGACAAGTTCGAGACAAAAATTGGTGCAGGCATCGTGGAACAGTGACTTTTCAGTCAGTTATGCTTGCGAATGAGAGTAATCGCATTCCTGTATCTTTCCGATTCCACGAAAAGATGTGGTTTACACTAAGAATTGTATTTCATGGACGGCCTAAGGGAATTACGCTTTTCGGAGCCATATCAAATTTGGATCATGTGAACACTGAAGCGATGTCCCCAGGATGCGAAGGAAGAGTCGTGGAAGGACGTATTGGTAAGTTATTGATTAATTTTTTAGCCTCTCCTTCTTCATTTCTTCCGTTACAAACACATGATCAAAGTCTCCTTGTGCATATCTTTTATACTGGAAAGTTTCATTATTGAGAACACATTGACCAAAGTTAAACTGTAAATGTAAAAGAAATATGTGTTCAAGAAGGCAAGGGACTAACATAGAAACTAGAAGACAAACGTGGAAAACAAGTACATACATGACGTGGAAAGTGGACTTAAAAATTGAAGGTGAACCATGTCAGAAGTATAAGTGGATGGATGAGGAGGAGTGGAATTTTTTTGAGAGAAGGTGCCGGACAGATGAATTCCAGGTATTATTTAAATATAATATAATATCAAGCAATCATTCATTGGTTATTGGATTACTTTCTCCATTAATAATTTTTATCCTAACCCAATCCCTCCCCTTAGGCAATTCGAAAGAAGGCAACTGAATATGTGTCGACAAAGGAGTACACCCACCACACTGGGAGGAAAGGGAATCAAGAAGTCATAAACAGAATTTCTGAGCAGCTTAAAAGAAAAGGAGAGGAAGAAGATGTCAGATCAGGGATTCACTGGGGAGGAGATTGAGAAGAAACTAGAAAACAAAGAAATTCAAGGCACACAGATCGCTTATTTACCTGGAGGCTAACAAGGACATCGTTGAAAAGTACACCTCCAAGAAGGTCCAGATAATTGCTGTAGCCGTAGGAAGTTATTTCAATTGCTTTGACATTAACAAAATTTAACATATTTTTCGACCATTTTTCTATTAACAACTTTGCATTTACTTTACAACACAGTTGAGAATGAACGAGGAAAAGGATCGAGGGACTTTGGTATTAGATCCTGGTGAGGACATTCTCATTAAGGCTATAAATAAGAATGATCACCCTGGCAGGTACAGGGGTACTCAGAATAGACTTCCCACTTCATTGGTGCTTCCTCATCTCAGTCGTAGCAAGTGCCGCAACAGTTCCTCGAGTGAACCAACACCACAGAAGAAAGCATCGAATGATCAACCGGTTGTTAAGGTTATGGTGTTATACCTTGAGCAGCTAGTCAAGGGTTTCGCAGCTGCAGGCGTTGTACAAGTCCCGGCCGGCTTTCATGATCAAAATAATTTCATTGAAAAGGCCATGGAGAATTTCTCTACAGCTGCGTCATAGTCAGGTGGAGAGCCCATCGACGGAGAAGGTGATGAGGAGGTATGCCCACATAAATAAATATACTTTCTTCATAATTAATTTTTAGATGTTCAATTCCTTAATATGGACTAAATATTTTCCCCAAAACCTTAACTTGTAGGATGGAGAAGATGTTACATTGTACGTCAAAGATATTATCGGTAAGAAGCACATGGTCGCACATGGGTTGCAACAAATCCCTCGTTATCAACATGGCTAGCAAGGAGGTGTGGCTCGTGTCAGAGTTTGTGAACCAATCTACCATCCTAGGGCTAAATTGCCCTCAGCAGACCACCAATTTGACAACGTTAAGAAGGCACTGGATAGCGTGGTCGATTGGCCCATCTCTTTGATAGGCAAGGGAGACGAGACACCTAGTGAAAAAGATCGGGAAAATGACTTCAATGAATTGGCTGACGATGATGCGGAGATTCAGATTATAACCGATGATGAGGTAAATTATTGTCAATCTTTAAATATCTTTTTCATAAAAATTAGAATCACATGTGTTGCTGACCCAAAATAATAAAAAAATGAATCATTTCGAATAGGGTATGGTGGATTGCCCTCAGCAGACCACCAATTCGACAATGTTGGGGAGGCACTAGATAGCGTGGTGGATTGACTCATCTCTTTGATAGGCAAAGGAGACGAGCAACCTAGTGAGAAAGATCTGGAAGATGACTTCAATAAATTGGCCGATGACGATGCGGAGATTCAGATTATGGCCGATGACGATGCGGAGATTCATATTATCACACTTTAAATATCATTTTCATAAAAATTAGAATCACACGTGCTGCTGACCCAAATTAATAAAAATGATTCATTTCGAATGGGGTATGGAGGGTACATATTCCGGAAGGCGATCTCATTTGTGCATAAATTCTAGGCCATCATCAAGAGTGAAACTTGGCCAAAAGCAACCAAAACAGGTGCTATAATATACAACATCCACAAGATTGTCAAGCCCTAACTTCAAAAATATCAATGACTCGTAAATGCATTTCCTGTTACTTGACCGTTCCCAGATTCACAACAGAAAAAACTTGAAGAATTTCCCGTTGATGGAGAGATTCATCATCGATTGCAATGCAGATGTCATGGAAATGGTAAATAATAATGACTTCATGTTCTTCCCGGTTTTTTGTCCATCGACCTTTGCGGTCAAATGGAGGAATGGAGTGGGCATAGATGTACTGGTCATGTTCAGTAACAAGCTCGGAAGCTGCAACTCGATGACCTGGATCAATAATGCACAAATGGATGTGTGGATGGGGTTAGTTCCTAACCTTAATTATGTACTAGTATTTTTAATCAATAACTTGATAGTATGTGACAATTGTCCTTATAGTAGTCTTGATTCACTTTTTCTGCCTCTATATTCCCCAGAAAATATCTGGGAGGGCCCTCAAGGAAACAATTAGGTCGTTGCAAAAATTAATATAAAGTTACATCGGTATAATTCCACGATACCGGTGTAACAAAAATTTCACTGCAAAATGAATATTTTAATACCTGTGTAACCTCAAATTAATAGAACCAAAATTTTAAATAAAATACCAGTGTAAAAAAACCAATGAAATTGCAATATGTCGGTTCTTCATCATACCGGTGCAAGTGTATTTCACAAACATACATCGGTAGTGATCCTAATACCGGTGCAATTGTATATTAATAATATACATCGATATTATTCATCGTATAGGTGCAATTGTGACTATGCCCTCGAGCATTCGAAACATAACTACATCGGTATAGAATTTTTCGGTTCCTTATTTTACATATTGTAATGATATTCCTATCACCGGCATAATATACCTGTGCATATTAATTTTTACACTGGTATTCACCTATCGGTGCCTTTGTAACAACCAAGTACACCGCTATACTTACACACCGGTATTTCTAGGAAATATTTTACCGGTGCAATTGACCCTGTCCTGCAGTAGTGCATGATCAAATGTGATTCCACTTAGGTAAAGAATCATGCCATCTTCACATAGAAATGATGCAAGTTTTTCCCATCACTCTAAAAAATACATACGTGTAATGCTTCATGTCCTCTTTGTATGCCTTGATCCATTTTCTCCCTTGGAGGAAAACTACCTACAAAAAGAGGCTTACTCACAAGCCCAGTAGTTCAGGGCCAAAAACTCTAAAATCAACATACACAACAATCTAACAAAACCAAATAATATGAATACAGGCTCTAGAAAATAACAATAACTGAACTATCATTATTTGGATGGTCATTAACTGATCAAACGCCAAAAGAGAGAGATAGTACTGTAAAAGTTTATATAGTAACTTCAACGAGTCAAGACATTAGTGATCCAAGGAGTTGTAACCACGACTCAAAGTGTAATTCCTTTCACGCTGCCCCGCAGCGCATAACAAGTAAACAATAGATCAGCTTAGCAAGCGAGGGACTCATTAAACACAATAGCAAGCCTACTCAAAGACGAATAAATCAGCTGGCCTCTTAAAATTATAAAAGTGATTTGTGTAATTGCCCCCAAGCCAATGTGACTCTTTTGTTGTTAGACCATATAAGAGAGAATACACAAAAAGAACTACAAGTGAGCCAAGACACAATCCAAGATATGAAGCCCTACATTCAAAAAACCCAGATGAAAATGTTTTATAATTCTCAAAGATATTATTCCAGCAAAAGAAAATGCAGAGTTTTAATCCCCCAAAACAACCCCATTATATCTAGTTAGAAACAGGACAAAGAAGAGGAAATCAACTCAGATAATCTTTATGCATATATGACATACAAGAGATAATCTTTATGCATAATTAAAGAGACTTGAATACTGGGAAAATATAATCATACTTGCTGAAAGAGTACAGCCAGTTTATGAAATGAGAAGCTACTTAATCCGCTCCTACTCGCTATCGCTTACCCTTTGATATCATGTAATGTCTCGCTACCGCAGTTAATCCTCCCACCTCCTCTCCTACTTCAACCCCACCACCGAGGTGGAGGCGCTGCCACCACCATCTTCTCCGCCACTGCACACATCAATCCAACCTAATCTGACAACCTCCCTCTACCGGACGGAATCCGGCACGTTTAGACTCACCTGGTCGCTGGACCATCTTCGCCTGCTCCCACCACATCCACATCAATTACCAATTAAAACCCTCCGTCCACCTCCAAAATGAATCCATGAAACTAGATCAATCATGGGTACCACCCCCTCGCTCTTCCTGGAACCACCGCCACTACCTCTGTCTGTTAGGATCTCTCCCGCGCTAAGTTTGGGTTGGGGACCTCCGACTTCTACATCTCAATCGTGGTCAATGGGAACATTATGACAAAATATAGTGAGAAATATTTGAATGCAACATTATGACCCGATGTTAAGCTTATGACCCATCAATTTAGATCCTCTAATTCCATTTAATTTAGCAATAAACTAGAACCATTGGATGAAATGTATCAACAGATTTGTTCACACATAAATGGGTGTTCTAACCTAATATGGGTGTTCTCACATGATCCAAATTTCATATATATATATATATATATATATGTGTGTGTGTGTATACATCCGGCTAAATTGAAAACCCGAAAGGGCAACTTAGGCAAAAATGGGAAGTAAGTCAGGATAGGTCGAAAGGTCTAGGTAAAAAAGCAAAGGCGAGGCCCGGCTGGGTTGGAAAACCTAGGCAAACATGAGAGGTCGTGTGGAAAAATGTGAGATGGTGAGCTCAACATATGTGAATTCTAGGATAAAAACCCAAAAGGCCTCCTAGGAAAATTGAGAGAAATTGAAAGAAATTTGAAATGGAACATCAACATCTTTTGTCCATCTTTGGCGGTTTCTTCATCAATATCTCTTGGATTGTATTTGAAGGTTTCTTCGAGGGATTAAGCTAGTTCAACACATATATTTTATGCTTACCTTTTTCTTCACAAAATTTTGGGATGGTTAGGTTACTTTAGCAATTTCGGGGAGTGTGAGAGTTGTGAGATTCTTGCTTCTTTGGGTGAACTAGGATAGCTTGGGAATAAGTTGAATGTATTGGCTAACTTCTCTTCGCATGCTAAATTTTGCTTAGATCTTTTCTCGTTTTTGTTTACTCGAGGACGAGTAAAGGTTTAAGTGTGGGGGGTTGATATTCACCATTATGTATGAGTTAGCCAATGAATTTAACACATTTATTATTATCTTTTGTTTGGTTGATTGCTAGTTTTAGTTATGTTTGCAAGACAAAGGGTTTATACTACCACTTTTGTTTTTCTTCTCTAAATCCTGCCTTTTGAAGACTTAATTGAGACTAATGGACACTCGGTATTCACGGGCACCTAGATCTTCCTCTTTGATCTCGTTAGTAGGTTGCTCGTGAGAACTTTTTCATTTTCTTTTGGTGGAAGTCCATCCGATGGAGTGGGAGTAGATATTAAAGGTTATTCGCAAGAATGGTAGAAGATATCTAAAGATATTTACGAGGATGGTAGTAGATTAAAGGCCACAACTTCAAATTATGGTAGTATAAGGAATTGGGACCAAGAAAGGCAGAGTCAAAGTTCAAGAAGGCCAAAGAAGAAGTGGGGAGATCGTTGTTCGAGGTTGCACGGAGTTCTGGGAAAAGTTCAAGAAGAATCAGCACTTAAAGGTATCACTATTGGATTCATCTTCTCGAGCACTATAAAATCAACTACAAGAACTCCCAAATCGGACCAACTGTTCACCCTAGCGGAGCAAAGAAGTTATCCATACGAACCAGCCACGGCTGGCGTGGACCAAAATCTAGAATGGTCTGCACCATCCGGCACATCCCATGTCAGGGGGAACTTCCCGTGTCACCTGGCATGGACCGTGCAAAAATCTGGCACGAGGCTCCCCCCTTTTCACTTAAAAATGGCTAAGTATGGGGGCGGAACATTTTGTTTTACACATCCCCCGCTCTTTCAAATCACAAATGTCAAGACCAGCCCATAGGGTGTGAATAATGATGCGAGGTATGCCGAGGTACTGAGAAAAATAAGGTTCCAGCCGACGAGGCACACGAAATGATGCATGGCGCGAATAAGAAACAAGAAAATGAAGACCTAACCTGCGACCCACGCCGGGTGATGCGGGGTGCGCCCTGAACGTCTGGCATGGCCCATGATAGGACACACCCCCTACGCCTACACGTCCAGCACAGACCGTGCCAGGGTCGGCGCCCTGTGGCGGCACGAGCTCTGGCGACTGCTAGGGTTTTTGGCCAATTTTAGGCCTTTTTTATGCCCACTTCCCTACTACTATATATATGAACCTTTTTCTACTAGGGTTATATTTTATTCTCATTTTTAGATCTTATTAGGTGGCTAGAGAGAGAAAACACCCTCACTTCTCTCTAGTTTCTTTTTCTTTTCATATTTTTATCTTTCTTTTTCCCTAAAGTGTTGAATCCAATGAAATACTTGGGTTCAATGCTTAGGGAGTAGGGATCTAGTTTGGGAACTATATTTGTATTCGTGAGTTGATGTTTATTTTTTGAGATTTCTAGATCTGCTTATTTCTATGTGTTTGTGATCATTATGTTGGCTTGTTCTTAATATTCTTATGAATTACATGAAAATCACACTTTGTTGGCACACAATCAAGTCTACTTTCATGTTGGAGCACTATTGCTACTCCCGGGTTAAGGAAACCTAGATGCGCTTGGGGTGCGATAGTCCGGAACTAGGCGTGTACACGAAGTTTACCGTTGTTAGTCTTCACGATCGACCATGCATCTAGTTAGCAGACCAAATAGGTCTGAAGGGTTACGAGTAGAGATAGAGTAAGTAGAAAACAAGGGTTATTTTGTTAATCCTAGTAGACATTGATAAGATGGCTACTTTCTTTGCCTTTCTAGGCCTAGGGGTAGTTTCGTTCGTGGGGTTCCGCCCATGACTTAATTGCACAGAGGAGAAAAAAACCTGCGCAATGTGTCATAGCCATTTTTTCACTCCCCTATTCGCGGAGGCGAAGCTGATGGAAGATTTTATACGCGTACCTCAATGTGACAGATAGGGGGAATTGTTTACCACTGTCCACACCAAGGGACACAAACACTAGAATAGGGTTAAGTTCTTATATTTGATGGAATCTAGGATCGAAAGAACACCAACCATGTTACGCAAATATTCCCTGAGTGCTTGTTTATATTGTTTATTCTATTGATTACATGCTTGTATTTGATAGTTGAAAATTCCCCCCAATTGTTATTTCCACAACACTGTTTATTCCTAACACGTGGTCGGATTGATGAGCCAACCACGATTGTGTTTAGTAGATTACCATATTCCTGACATCTCCGTGAATGATCCCGGTACTTGACACTATATACCATTCTTGGTAGTGTAGTAGTAGGAACAGAGGAAACATATAAATTCTATCGTTTACCCTTAATATTCCAGCCTCTTTTAGTGTTTTTAACAATGCTTGGGTGGGGGCAGGTCACCTTGCATGCTCTATCTTGTATGAATGAACCGTGTAATGATCACTAGTTTATAAACATGTTCTTTTGGTGTGATTAAATATTCTTTGCCTCCGATATTTCACACTAACTTGTATCGGAGAAAGAAATGGGTTAAGGAATTAATTACTCCTAAACTACTCCTGATTCCTAAAATCAACAAGAATGTATTGATAATTGAGAAATATGGGCATGTTTGGTATTTCTCGCCAAAGATTAAGGGTAAGCCTAAGGTAATGTGGAGAGTTGTCCACAATGATGTGGTTGTTGGTGGTGTCAAGGATGGTGATTATGGTGACCCATCAAACTATTCTTTTTAGTTTTCCAAAAATGGATGAAATAATAAGTCGTGTGGACGACAATAAAAATACGGTGCTTTATGCTATATTTTCTATTTTAAAATATTTTCTTTTAAAATTTTGGGAGTGTGAATTTTTGTGATGTTTTTTCAAAAAATACAATCATCTAATTTATTTGGAACGGTACTTCTCTTAGTTTTGGTGTTTTTGGGTGAAGGTATGGAAGAAAAATGCAGCCCTATCAAAACTAGCCTCCCCACCTATATAACACCACCACCCCCAGTCCTAGGAGGGATTCCGCACATTCCTCGAGCCAAGATCTCACCACATTCGGCACTAGAGGTACTTGGCCAAATTTTTACTCTCTTGAATAATTGAAAGTTTTGGAATTCTTGTGTTGTGAGGTTTGCATGCTTGGAAATTTGGGTGGATATTGTGGTTGATGATATTTTGTGCCTGGGGGTGTTTTTGGTAATGGTGCTTGGATAACTTTGCTAGAATCTGGTTGTGTTTGTGATATACTTTTGTGCAACTATCATGGCTCCTAGACATATGGGAGAATCTAGTGTACCATTTATGGGGTTGACCTCCCTATCTTGGGATCAGAAGGAAAGTTGGGGCTACTTAGTAGGGCACCCTATTCAAGAGACAAAGTTTTTAGATGAAGCGACCCTTAAAAGTCTCAAACTCTACAAACCTGTTAGGGTCTTATTAGGTAGGATTGGTATGAAGGAGTTTACCATTGTGTCAGTCCCTATTTACACTAGGTACACCCTAGAGTTTTGTTTGGCTATTGCCAATAAGAATAACAGGCAGATGGGAAAGTATATCAGATTCCATTTAGGAGATGTTCGGCAGGGCATGACTTATACTCAGTTGGCGGAAATCTTCAAATGGAAGCTACAGAAGGATGTGAAGGGTTACAGGGAGTCGGATATAGGATTTGATTTTTATGAC
This sequence comes from Rubia tinctorum, assembly GCA_032355605.1. Lineage (NCBI taxonomy): Eukaryota > Viridiplantae > Streptophyta > Magnoliopsida > Gentianales > Rubiaceae > Rubia > Rubia tinctorum. Next base: position 12,620 of record JAULKM010130327.1, read on the forward strand.
TTATGGGCTACCATCACCCGCCAGCTAAGGGGAAAGGAAAGTAAGAATAGTGACATAGTGCATCCAGCACTAATATACATAGCCAGGTTGTTGACTGTGATAGTTTTTGTCATAAGGAGACCACCACCACCACCGAGAGGGATTGCTAGATACTTTGGTCCATCTGCACGGGTAGGGCTTGTCCTGGTCTTTAGGAGGATTTTGTCACTCACTGCATCGAGTTTTCCATGACACCGTCTCACATTGGAAAGGTAGCTATTAGAGGTATGGTTTCACTTTTGGTTAATTATTACAGCCTTCTGATGGATGAGGAGATAAAAGTATGCCCAAAAATGCCCTATACACTTAATCTACCTGTCATGGATGAGGCGAGGCTTATATCGATAGAGTATGGCACTGTCTTCTGGATGTACAAGGGCAAGAGGTTCATAAGGTTGCCCCAGCGTTCAAGAACCGCTATGAATAAGAAGTTCAAGCTGTAACATCTTATCATCGAGCCGGATGCAGGTTTAGAGGTGTTTTTGGGCGATCACTACTCGGGAGAGAAAGATGATAGCACAGAAGAGGAGAATGAGAATGATCAGGAGCAGGTCCCAGTGTATTCCGCATAGTTTGTACCCATTGAGCAGCAGGTTGTCCCACCATAGCCAGCATTCCCACATATGATGTCGCTGCCAGTTTTTGAGCATCTGTACCACCACCGCCTAGTTTTGGACAGGTATTTGGAGTACCTCCCCTCATCAGGGGCAGTTTATTATTCATGAAGAGTTTTATCATTCTACAGTGCACGGTGCTACTAGCTCCCACAGGCACATCATCTCCTCCCACTATGAAGATTTTGCACAGTCTAGCCATGAACCCCCACCTGGCCTGAGCCCTGAACCCTCCAAGCACAGTGTATCGGGTCATTCTCAGCATCAAAGGCTCCCTTTATGGTAGCACCCAGAGTATAGCCCCTTCAAGGACATGAGTCCTTAGGCTTTTAGTCGGCCTATTCTTATCCTATGTGGACTCATCAGCCGTATTGACCGGACTGGGCGTAATCGTTGGGGAAATTCATCTTTGGGGTTAGGAATGACGTTCACAGGCTTAGCATACAATTGGATCACTATGAGTGGGATACAGCGGACAGATTTGAAGGGGTGTACGAACAACTGCTTCACTTGACAGGGGATAAGAGACATCTGCGGGAAAGCATCAGGGAGATCAGTGATAGGTTGCGTACATCAGGCATCAGGAAAGGCTACTACCATCAAGATCCGAGCAAGCAGGGGCACGAGGCCTGACGTCGGAGGCAATATTGAGCATTTCTTGGTTATTCTGACTTTTTCCTTGGTTATATACATTGGGGACATTGCATTAACTAAGTGTGGGGGAAGGAGTTGGAACACCCCTATGGTACCGTCTCCTTTTCTTTTGACCTAGTTTATGATTACTATTTGTTCAGATGATAGTTAATAACTGTGTTTTTCCCTGGTTTTGGTATTTCCCCCATTTGGATGTTGAAATTTCTTGTTGGTTGTTTTTATGTTTGGAGGCACCTTTTCGGTAGTTGTATTTGGGGGTGCATTTCAAAACTTTGGTGGTGTAATTTTTTCTTCTTCACTATCTTTTATAGTATGAAGCCAACTTTGGGGCATTTTGTGCTACACGAAAAATTGAAAATTTTGAAAAAAATGAAGAATATATATATATATATATATAAACTCGGCTAAGTTGGAAACCTGAAAGGGCAAATTAGGCATATATATACCCGGATAGGTTGAAAGTCCTAGGTAAAATGAGAGGCTAAGGCCCAACTAGGTTGGAAAACCTAGGTAAAATGAGAGGCGGTGTGGAAAAAGGTGAGATGGTGAACTCAACATGTGTAAATGCTAGGATGAAAATCCAAAAGGGCTCCTAGGAAAATTAGAAAATTTTGAAATGGAACTTCAACATCTTTTGGCCATCTTTGGCGGTTTCTTTATCAACATCTCTTGGATTATCTTTGGTGGTTTCTTCAGCGGAGTAAGCTAGTTCAACACTTATCTTTCATGCTTACCTTTTTTTTCACAATATTTTAGGATGTTTAGGTTACTTAATAAACTTCGGAGAGTGTGAGAATTTTGAGATTCTTACTTCTTTGGGAGAACTAGGGTAGTTTGGGAATAAGTTGAATGTATTGGCTAACTTCTCTTTGCATTCTACATTTTGCTTTTTGGGCCTATTTTTAGGCCCAATAGCCTACTACTATGTATAGTGACCTTTGTGTACTAGGGTGAAAGGAGCAAGCTTATTTTCAGATCTTAGCTAGAGAGAGAAAACACTCTCACTTCTCTTTAGTTTCTTTTTTAAAAATATTTTTATCTTTCTTTTCTCCCAAAGTGTTGAATCCAATGGAATAGTTGAGTTCAATTCTTAGGGAGTGGGGATCTAGCTTGAGGATCATATTTGTATTCATGTGTTGATGTTTATTTTGTGAGATTTCTAGATCTACCTATTTCTATGTGTTTTGTGATCATTATGTTGGCTTATTCTTAATATTCTTATAAATTGCATAAAAGTCACACTTTGTTTGAACACAATCGAGTCTACTTTCATGTTGGTGCACTATTACTATTCCCCCGTTAAGGAAACCTAGATGTGCTTGGGGTGCGATAGACCAAAACCGGGCATGTGCATGAAGGTTACCATTGTTAATTTTCGCGAACGACCATGCATCTAGTTAGCCGACCAGAGAGTTTCGAAGGGTTGTGGGTAGATATAGAGTAGGTAGCAAACTAGGGTTATTTTAGTTAATCCTAGAATCCAATGATAACACGGCTACATCCTTTGCCTTTCTAGGCCTAGAGGTAGTTTCGTCCATGGTGTTCCGCCCGGGACTTAATCGCACGGGGAGAAACGGACCTGCGCAATGTGCCATAGCCATTATTGCACTTCCCTAGTTGCGGAGGCGAGGTTGGTGGAAGATTTTATATGTGCACCTCTATGTGACGGTAGGGGGAAGTTTTGACTGTTGTCTGCACCACTGACACAAACACTAGAATAAGGTTAAGTTCTTGTATTTGATGAAATTAATGATCGAAATAACATTAACCATGTCACGCAAATATTCCCCGAGTGCTTGTTTATATTTTTTATTCAATTTATTGCATGCTTGTAGTTGATAGTTGAAAATTCCCCCCAATTGTTATTTTCACAACATTGTTTATTCCTAACACGTGGTCGAATTGATGACCCGAACACAATTTTGTTTAGTAGATTCCTAGCGTCTGTGAGGATGACCCCGGTACTATCCACTATCTACCATTCTTGGTAGTTCAGTAGTAGGGACGGGTGCAACTATCTACCATTCTTGGTAGTTTAGTAGTAGGGACGGGAGCAACAAATAAATCTCTATCTTTGACTCACATCCCCCACTCGAGTTAGTAGATTTCCCATAAAAAGATCATTTATTAGCGACCTAGGGAAGGGGTGGTTCAAAAACTTAGAAGAGTTAGATGAGCTAAGGGAGAAAAAGGCGGTGCTGAAGGAAGCAACATATAAATCTTGGATGGAGCAGCACTATTACGACAGCGTAAGGGCCAAGCCCTGAAACAAGGTGACCTTGCGTTAAGAAAAAAATTAGGCTAGTCGAGTTTAAGGCCGGAAGAACTTCGATGCTATATAAGGTCCCTATAAGGTTGTAGAAGTATACTCTCTCCGTCCCATAAGTAATTGCACAATTTCTTTTTGGGAGTCAAACTTTGCAAACTTTGATCGTTAATAAAAATAAATCTATATATAATAAAAATATCATGTGAGATCTTGTTAGAATCATCTAAACATTTATTTTTAAATGTCAAATTTTGATGCAGTATTATTATAGGTAACTAAACATATTTACTGTCAAACGTGCTCATTGAAGGCCGTGAAAAAGTAATTTTACAATTATTTATGGGACGGAGGGAGTAGGAAAGAGTGCGTACATGATAGAAACAATAGATGGAAAACAGTGCCTCACTTTGGAAACATAAAAAACCCGAGGAAATGCTACGCCTGAGTAGGTACACAACTCTAATTGATTATTAAAATATGTGCTTGAATGTATGAATAGTTTTTCTTTTGCGCGAGCGAGAAAATTTCCCCGAAGGGATAAAATCTTTTGTGAACCCATAATGGGTATAAACCTAAAGTAATTTTAAAAACTCCATGTTTAATGTATTTCGAAAGTATCAATTCAAAAATTGTAAAAAAATTTGCCAAGCTCAATTCAAGCCAAAAACAAATAACTATAGACAAACCTTCAAGACGAAGAATAAGCAGCTCTGGTTGACAACATCCAAAGAAATGCATAATAAATTCTCAAGTTGAAGGGCAATTAACTTTGGCTAATGACAAAAAGATACCTACAAGCCAATCCTTTCTGGTCAAGAAGGATAATCAGAGAGTTGCAAATCAAGCATATTTAGGCAAGTGACAAACACTGGCAACAACCAAGGAGAGGTTAGCCAATCCTATCAAGCTGATACAAAACAAAAAACACCCTCGGCCACGTGTAGCTGGGGAGCTGTTACCCAAACTTCTCAGGTTGATGAAAAGTTCCATGGACCCATGTGTCCAAGGACCAGTTTCAAAACCTTCTTAGGATGAGGGAAAAAACACTCCTGGACTTATGCAGCCAGGGATCTGTTGCCCAGCTTTTCCAAAGGTAATGGAGAAACAATGAAAACCCCCAAGTTAAAAAATGATCACAAAATTGTTAGTCGGAAAAACTGACAACAACAAAAAAATAAAGGGGGGGAGAATGAAGGATGACCACACAAACTACCCTGCAAACACATACATGAAGCAGGCGAGAGAGCACAAAACAGAAGCTAGAAAGAAAGATAATGAAATACAACATATCTCAATTGTTTTCCAACAATTAAAATGGGGAAATAGAGCACCCCTACCAAATCATCAAAAGGGGGAAACAGAACACCCAAACAAATCAATCATTTAAACCCTTTATGGTGACTTAGACATAATTTAGGAATTTTGAGAGAGAGAGAGAGATAGAGAAGAATAGTAGCAACTTCATGGTTTTGAGCTCCTGGCGCCATCACCCTGCATAGTTTTGCCCAGCATCAACCACCCGCCTAGATCCAGGTGTGGAGGAAGCTTCGACTTTAGCCATCGAAGTTTCCGGCTACCAGCCATCTGGATGCAGCTGAGTGAAATACTCGGTAAAGCTATACCCGCAGAAGGGGATGAAAACATCACTAAGAGTGTTGTAGAGCTGATCCTTTTCAGTAACTTGTGCATACAGGTCAAGCGCCTTCATCATGGCTAACCCGGCATCTCCAAAGTTTTGTGGCTCTGAACAACTCGGGCATGAAAAATCAAGATGCCACGAGTAAACACCTAGTCATGAAAATATTTCTGCTAAGTGATCTTAATCTCAGCCTTGTCAACAGATGCCGGAAGAGATCCAGAAATCCCTTTCTCTAACTCTGGATCCTGCTCAAGCTTATAAACACGTTGTGCTTTACGTGCCAAATCAAAGTTAGAAATTTGAGGGGGAAAATCCTATAATGAAGCTCTCTAATCTCCTGTTGAATACTTTTGAACTCCATTTGCACTGCCTTGGTAGTGCACATAGGCTAGGAGGAAGAAAACATAGTCAAGACACAAATACAACACAAAACGAGGATAAGAAAGATGATTTGGAAAAATAAAAGGCATGGAGATATACCTTCAGAGCAGTAAAAATGCTACGATTAGCAGTGACAGGAGCGGAAAAAATGTTAAGAGAACACTTCCTTATCCAAGCATTATATTGTCAAACAGGGAGCACCTCAGAGATAAACTCAGCACGAGTGACTGCATTGCACAGAGGGGGATATTAAAGCAATCTTGCGACCCCATAGAGCGGGGAGGAGTGAATCCATCATGCTAGGAAACCAGAGCCTGAGCATTAATCTAAGGAGAAGGAGCGTACGAGGAGTCTCACAGAAAACCTCTATGGAGACTACACCAAAAGTCTCATCCATTTGGGCATGGGTGTTGGGTTTTGTACATGAAGCACGACAGGATTTCTTCGGCTCTTCGCCAGGGCCTGATCATCAAGAAGCTCTGAATCAGACAATTTGATAGTAATTTCATAGCAGTCCACTACTGTTTCCACGAGTTCTTGCTCGATTGGGAGCTTAATGCTCCATTTTGGATGCGTGATAGGGCAGTGGCAAGGTAGGAGGGAGGATGCATTATGGAAATGCGTACTCACCGTTGGGATTTATTTTTTTATTTTCGTGAACTAGAGGACGCATTATTGAAATGTGTCCTCACCCTTGGTTTTTTCCCGTAAATTAGAGGACGCATTATGGTAATGCGTCCTCACCTTTGGAATTTTTTTTTTGTAAATTAGAGGACGCGTTATGGTAATGCATCCTCAATGTTAATTTTTTTTGTTCGGAATTTATTTTAAGAAATAGGCGGTGAAAATGAAAATTTTGAGGATGCATTATGATATTGTGTCATCAATGTTTATTTATTTTTGTTCGTAATTAATTTTCAGAAATAGGTGTTGAAAAATGGAAAATTCGTTGAAAATTAAGGAAAATGCAGAGGACGCATTATGGAAATACGTTCTCTTGGTATTTTTTTACTTTCATTCAAATATATATTTTTACTTTCAATCAATTTTTTATTTACTTATTTTATCTGTAACTGTTTTGAAAAACATTTTATTAATTTTGTGGTAGCAGAATTTGTCGTGATACATATTAATGTTTTTAATGTAATTTTAATTTTTCTTGAATTAGTTGTTTAACAAACTGAAATAGCTATTGTGGCCTCTATCTTATTCTAATTTAAATTATTATATAATATTTTCCATATTTTGAAATAACCGTCTTAGGAAAGTAATGTACAGAATGCGTTGTAAGTCCTTTTATTTTATGTTTGTATTTTTCCTATGTTTTTGGTCTTTTTGTTTGAATGAAATGCA
>JAULKM010130337.1:0-19567 GCA_032355605.1 Rubia tinctorum
GGGACATTAAAACTCTTCAGGCATAACACACTTCTCAATTACTTATCCAGACACTTCATATTTCTGCGAAGTGGTGAGATGACCGTGAGATAAACTCGAAGAAATTAAATGGAAAATAAAAGGCGATCGGTGCAGAAGGCGAGCGTTTGTGAAGCTGGGGTTGGACGAAGAAGGAAGGTGAAAACTTCCGGAATTGAAGGAACAATCGGATACCGATAACCGTTGTGTACCTACAAAATGGTAGGAGAGTTTGACGATTTGAAAGGAAGTAGACTGGATGAAGCAGAGACGACAAAGGGAACGGTTCACCATACCTAAACGGTCTCTTTATAAAACGATTCACATTTTTAGCATATACTCCCTCCGTCCCACTATTAAGGTCCTGATTTGACTTTTTGAAGTCAAACTAAAAAAAATTCAACCATTAAATTTTCTTAATATATATGTAAGATTATTATCATACGAAATGTTTTTAGATTCATCATAGCATGCATTTTCAAACTATTATTTTTTCATTATTTTTTCACTATTTTTTTTACATACACTAAAAAATATATTCGTGTTTAAAAGTTGATGCAATTGACTCCTAAAAGTCAAATTAGGAACTTTAAAGTGGGACAGAGGGAGTATATACTTATAATTTTTATTTATGATCCAATTAATTATTGTGATTTAGCTTTAAATTTAATCATATTTGTATTCTAAATAATTATTATGAACATATCAATTGTTTGTGTTTTGAATTAAGTATCTATTTAACCTAGTTAGCGTTATTGATGTGTAAGAATTTTTCTATATTGAACTTATAATGCGGGACATTTGGAACTTGGTTGACGAAGAGCAGACTTGCAAATTTAATAAAGTTCCTCAATTATCTTGTATTCTACTGGGTCTATTTTGTAAATATTGAATTCTCTAGGCCTCAATGAAAGTTTACTTCTTTCAGACAGTTATTTTTTTGCCGCCTCCATGCAGAGAGAGGAGCTCTGTCAGAATCCATTCAAATCGTACCTTGACTTCTGAAATTATAGAATTTTTCAGGTTCTGCGAGATCTGACAAAAATCCTCAGGACGATATGACCCTTCAGTCATTGACTCACTCCTCCCTTGATGTATCTGAATGAAGGTAATTTTCTTCCTTCCTTCCTCACCACTTCTTCTTCTCACACTTGTTATGCTTTTAGGTCGATTTCGAATATTGTTTTGGCCAATTTGATCAGGGAATCTGGGTTTTCATTTCTCTCAAGGTTAGTAGTTGGGTCAAATTTCAGTCCCGAGTCTCCGTTTCTCTTGCATTGAATGATGCTGATTGTTATTGGTCCCGTTTGCCGGCTGGTTTTACAGTTAATGGGTCGAGCAAGTAAAAGGAGGAAGTCTTATGCTGAAATTCCTGCCGAGAAAAAGGCGAGAATGCTCGCTAAATGGAGGCTTGCTTATGCCAACAAAAGAAAGGCTGCACTTGAAAGAGGCAGTCCCACGAATGTCCCATTGAACAATAATGGGTTGGAAGATTCCCTCACCAGCTTATCTATTGGTTAGTTTGTGGTTTAGTTTTTGTTTAATTTTTTGGTTGCTGTGTATGATTTACATAATTAGTTTATCTATTGGTTGGTTTCATGTTTAGTTTTTTTTTCTTTTTTGGTTGCTGTGTATAATTAATAGAATTTGAATGTTTTTTAGTTCCTCTCTGAATGTGTGTTTGTTTTTATTGTATGGTTTCCTCCTCTCTGAACCTGTGTTTGGTTAAGCAAGCATGATTAAATCAAACGCCGTTGAGTTAGGTCCTGGTTCTTTTGTCTGTTAGTTACTAATATATGCAGAAGCAAATTTGACATTAACAACCCTGCCTAGCCACTGATTTTCAGCTCTGTAAAGTTCTAATATTGCTTGATTGTTCTTTTATTAATGGCTGGTAGTTTATCAGGCTTAATATTGATGTGGAGGACAATGAACAAGGAAATTTGGCATTACCAAACCTGCTTTGGCACTAACTTTCAGGTCTGTGAACTCTTAATATTTTTTGATTGTATTTTTATTAATGGCTGGTAGTTTATACGGCTGAAGAGTGTTGTAGAGGAAAGTGAACATTGAACTGTAAAAAAAATTAGATCTTGGAGCATTTGAAACGAATTCCAGATTTGCTTCCTCAAATCCACTTACTTGGCTAGCAGCAATACTCCAAATTCATTTGTCAAGGATATACTTGACCTAAATTTTAGTTACAAAAAATTAAAGAATTTGCTAAAACACACAACACAAATGACTTTAAGAACTGATAAGTTAAAGATGTAGAAGAGTTGCCGATTTCTAACCTCTGACCAGTTGAGCCTCATTATGTCATGGTTTACTGTATTTTGCATTAGATGCTGCATGTACGTAAGAACTACCTTGATCTGGAGGCATACATTTATACAAATTAATGGAATGTAATTAGGTCTGTTTATATAAACAATATGGAAAGTGTTGCTATTTCAATGAAACAAGGTAGAGCTAACAAATAGTAAACTTGGGGTGTTGTTTTTTGCTGTCACACCGGCTTCTATTATGGAGTTATTTTTTTTTCTTTAAGGACTGTTTAATATCATTCTTGCATTTGCTGCATTAGTTTCTTTGCAGATATCTGCAGCTGACTTTCTCTGCTTATCTTTGGTAAATTTTACCAAGGCTTTACAAAAACTGCAACGCAAATTACTGTGGGTATGCTACATATAGTTAAGATATGTAATCCATTCTTTTTTATAGTTTGCAGCAATTGAAAAAAGGTTTATGCCTTCATCCACAATTATAAAATTTAATCTGATGTCCATAATGTATGATTTTGTGAAAAATTACATCAAGTAAAGGAAGTTGAGTAACATTAAATGTCATACATTAGAAAGTTGAGCAACATTAGATACCATGCCACATGTGGTTAAGAGCTACCTTGATCTTCAGCTATACATTTATACAAATAAAAGAAATGTAACTAGGCCAGTTTGCATAAAGTATATGGGTAGGATTGGTATTTGAATGACACTAGGAAGAGATAACAAATAGTAAACTTAGGCTGTTAATTTTGGCCGTGTCACTAACTTCCATCATGGGGTTCAATTTTAATTTTTAGGTACTGTTTCATTTCATTTCTGCATTTGATGGTTTTTTCCCCAACAAAGAAAGTTGCAATAAATGGATTAGTGATATATTCACTGCCTTTAATATACTAAGTATATCTTGCATACATATTCTCTCTTTGCATTGTCATTGTCTGTTAGCAACTATTCGTTTGCATGAATTCTGATTATATGCTATGTATTTGGGTGGCATTCATTATGTTGTTTACTTTTTTTTACTGATTTCATGAACGGTTGTTGATGTACACAACATCTTACGTTGGCACCTAAAATAAAATTTTCTACATGACAGTATGTCAGGAAATATGTTTTATCATGTCCATAATTCATTCATCTGAAAACTTTATAGGAAGATCAATCACGGAAGGATGACAATGTACAAATAGCCTCGAAATGAAGGGAATTTTTAGGAGCTCTGTTTGTATTTAGGAGGGATTTGAGATCAGGAAACTTAAATCTACTTGCTTTGCTGACAACAGCACTTCAGGCCCATTTGTGAGAGACCATGTTGTGATAAATTTTAGTAAAAAGACTTAGTAAACTTGATGTAGCGAGCGAGGAAATTTTTGTAAAGAAGTAAGAAGTTCACAATGTAGATGAGTTGCAGATTATTAGGCTGTCAGGAATTGAGGATCATTATGTCAAGGTTTTCCTTATTTTTAATTACATCCTCCGTGTACTTAAGAGATGTCTTGGTCTGGAGGCATATATTGATGCAAATGAACAGAATATTTTTAGGCCAGATTATATAAAGAATATAGGAAGTCTTGCTATTTGTATGAAGCTAGACAAGGAGTGCTTACAGTAAACTTAGGGTGTCAATTTTCTCGGTGTAAACAATTTCCATTATGAAATGATTTTCCCCATCAGACTGTCCAATACTATTTCTGCAATACATGGATCCTTTGCTCCGCAAAGAAGACTGCATTAAATGGATTAGTGATATGTTGATTGCTTTTAATGTGCAAATTAGAACTAGCAATAGATTTCTTCTCTGCATTGTTGGTGTTTCTATGCAATTATCTGTTTCCATAAATTCTGATTATGTATTATGTTTTTTGGTGACATTGAATATGTTGTTTATGTTTTGACTATTTTTATATTAATTATGTTGTACACATCAACCTGACCTTATAGTTGTTTGTGTCCGAGTGATTTTGGTATGACAGATAATATTGGTATGGTTTTTCCTACTAATTTTATTTTTCCCAGTTTGAAAACCAGTGTTTATTTGGTCACTTTAAGTATGATTGTATTGTAGCCTCATAGCCTCTAGTGAATTGTAAGCAGCGGAGGGGGAATTGTATTGGCAATGAAGTGAATATTGGAAACTCTTCTTATGTGTCTGAATTGCTAAAAACAAATTTCAATATAGTAACAAGTGTCGAAGTTATTCACAACTGATTGATTGATTAAATTGATGTCTTGGCTTGAAATTTGATCTTTTGGTATTACTGTGGACGTTGGTCACTACCTATTAAATTATTGGTTGCCATCGTTAGCTAGACAGTGTACCAAGATTAAGGATCTTGCCTGCAGGTTCTCCATTAACAAATGCATGTAAAGTATGCCCCAGGGAGTTCACGCTTACTAATGCTTGTGCCTCTGATGAATTAACGCTGTAAATGGAAAAAGTTTATCTGTTAGATCATTATAAGACTGGATGCATAATTTAAGATTTTGACAAAAAAATTGATTGATGTTAATTGAATGTTTTCCTTGCTATTAAGGATTTTAATAATTTTTTAGCCACTGTCCCTTCTAATGCGGTTTTGAGATTGTGTGACCACTAATATCTTTAGTGACTTGATAGTTGAATTACATAGTTTTAGATGTGCCAAGCAATTTGTCTAAGTTAATTGTAAGCAGCGAACGAGAATTGTATTAGTTGTGAAGTTAATATTGGAAATCCTTCTCATTTGTCTGAATTGGTAAAACATAAAATATATTCAATATAGTAACAAGTCTTGAAGTTCGTATGTTTTAATATTTGAATAGACATTTTAGAAAGTGAGTTTCTGCCTTTAATATGAGCAGTATAGTAGCAAGAATGTAAAAAATCTAACCATCAACACCAGTGAAAACCCTCTTCGAACAATCCTAAGTAAACGAGAATTGTTAGTAGAATCATATATTAAGATTCAATGTTGGAAGCTCCGCAGAGATTATTTTTTGTTCTTTTTAACAAAATTCTTAATGGTTCAGCAATTTTACCCTTGCTGATGTAATTAGGGTTCCTATGATGAGCTGCCTAATTTATTGAAAGTTTTTGGCTACAACCTAGCTTGTCGTGCCAATTTCGGGCGGTTATTTGAGGAACCTAACTTTTTTTACTTTTCTTCAATTGGATTTTTATACAATATTTCACTATTCCCCTTTAGCATGGGTTGATGTGTTAAATTTGTCCAGTAAAGTTAAGAGTTTGGTGCTGACATGAGTGATGAAGTTTCCTGTCTGTTTAGTCTTTTTCTTAAGAGGCAGAGAAAGAGATTTAATTATAGTAAATATAGTTTATTCTCATTTGAATGGAGTATTTTCTTCTTCTCATATCAGTGTGTTCGGGTCCATTGTTTCTCACTGCAGCGATGTTTAAAAACATAATCTATAACATTTCTGGAGTTAACATATCTCCATTGAACGTGTCAATGTGGCTTTCCTATTATGAGGCTTTATACTTTGCAACTGATTGTTTGATTAAACTGATGTTTTGGCTTGAAATATTATCTTTTTGTATTACTCTGCCCATTGATCATTGGTCTTGTCTGTATGCAATTATTTGTTTGCATTAATTATGCTCAAGTATTATGTATTTTAGTGACATTGAATATGTTGTTTATGTTTTAACTAATTGTATATTAATTATGTTGTACATATCAACCTGCCCTTACAGTAGTTTATCAATGCAATGCACAAGTTACTTTTGAAAGTATTTTCCATCGTCACATGCTCAAGTCAAGAATACTTGGAAAACTTGTATAAATCTATAACTTCTATAGATATATATAAATCATAACCATATATGTTATGAATCATAATGTCTTTTGTTTTTGTGATTATGTATAAATGAATTCTGCTCTTTTTGGAAGCCATTTAAATTCAGTGAGTGTTTCCTTTTATGAATAAAACTAAATTTGCATGTCTTAATCTCTCTCGCACCATTGTTTTGAGAACACAATTGTCACGATGAACATGGTGTCTTATGCCTTATATCCTCAAACAGTTCCGTGTTATGTATTGGTGTCTAATTTTTCAGTATTTTTTGATAATATTTGCATTATATAATACACAGGGTTGTGCCTTTGTGTCAAACCCTTGTGCTGGAAAATGGTGTTGGCTCTGAAATTGTTAAGCATTTGGTTAGTCGTTACGATTAACTATTAAATATGAGTAGATGGAAATTTCATGTTGTTATTTTCAGGATTTTATATTTTAGATATGGAGTGGGACTTGTTTGATTGTTTTAGATTGGATTAGACTCTCTTAGAGCATGGTGGAAAACAAGATGAAGTCATTAGAACATATAAATTGCACAAATAGAAGCAGTTAACAATGCAAGAAAGTTAGATGGAGATTAAGCCTGTCAATGAGATTTCATAGGATAAGCCTTTCAACTTCCATGTGGTAACAAGATTAATTTAAAAAAATCATGCCCCATCATCTTGTTTGGATTTCAGATCCTGTGCTATTGCAAGTTACAAATTTGTATGAAAGACTGAAAACTTTTGAATCCTTATTCATCTAGCTTACATTACATAATTTTTAAGGTTCAACACAAAGTAGTGAATTTGTTGGGAGCTAATTAGCAACAGTTCTTGCCGACATTATCTGAAGTAGACTTTTATGCTTTGAAGTTTGACTCTGCTGCAACACTAATTAGTAGGCCTTAAACTTGGAAACATTGTCTGCTCTTGTCAGAAGTCAAAACCTTGAAAACAGTTTGGAGATGAGAATGAACATTTATACCACTACAAGAGCTAGCCCTATTTTGTATATTTACTCTGGCTCTGGTAAATCTCATGAGTGACAATTGTCATGACCCCTGTCTTTCATCACCAGAGCATCAAATAGATAGATAAGTTTTATTAAAATTATGGGAATTGAGTGGGTTGTGTATGAACTTGTGAGTTTAATAGAATACGGTAACTTTTCTGCCAATGATGTTAAGTGAAACTAAGCTGTGTCTTTCCATGCTCCAAGGATCTAGGATGCTGGCTGTGATTTTTTTTACTTATAAGACTTAGCTCAATATTCCATAATGTAAGTGAATACAACATTGCATGCAACATTGAAATCTGGTTGCAAGAAAAGTTACAAAGGAAGAATAACTATGTTTGAGTCCATTATTTGTTGCTATCTCTGTTCCTATATCACCAACACCCTTTTGCTGATTATGTATTTGGAATATGGAGAGCTTTTGCGTTCATCGTATGGACACCTAAAAGAAAGTAAACTCAGTATTTCCATATTTTAGATTTTTAATTTCAATATTTGGTTGTTTTCACTTCCTACATCATTAAGAGACTAAGTAGCTGAACACATATATTGAATGTTTAATGCCATGCACAATAATAGGTTAGATTTGTTATTCCTTTTTAAAGTATTGTCTGATCTCTCATTTTCTGTTCTTCTCCCTAAGTATTGTTTCATTTTCAGAGCCTCCATTAACTCTCATTTTAAAAATTAGAGTTTTCCTTACTGCTGCTCTTTTCTTGCAATTTTCAGGAACTGTTTATGATGCTGGTTTTGCCGTTCCAGAGATCCAGTCTGTGAGCTTTTCAAAGCCGGCCATGATGGACACTATGGAGGCATCCTCTATTCATGGTGATCTACTTGGTCGGCATGATTCTCATGAACAACAATGTGTTTTCCCTCGACCATCATTGTCTTAATCTTGTGATGTAGGTTTCTCTGACTTCCGTGAATATGATTGATAGTTTCTTTCATAGTTGTTTTGGGTGTAGGTCATTTTGATGCTAGGAGGAAATGTTCTTACTTAATATGTCTTCAAATCTGAAAGTATGCATGTGTAGATGAAGCTGGTTGCTGTAATTTTAATTAGAGGAAAAAAAGGTTAATACAATGGTCATTTCGTTATTGTTTTCCCATCTAAAGATGAGATCAGATTTTTACCACGTTCAACTATCGACATTATGTGTTAAAATGTGTGAAGGTGTAAATTTATCTACTCTTTGCTTTACTTTTTTAAAAAAGACAAGATTATTAATTCCAATTTAGGTCAATATTCCATGATGTAAGTGAATATAATAGTGCAACGACAATGAAAACCTGATGCAAGAAACATGGGAGAGGAAGAATAATTATGGTTAAGTCCATCATTTATTGCTATATGTGTTTCCATATCACCAACATCCTTATGCTGATTACGTATTTGAAATATGGACAACTTTTATATGTCGTATGGACAAGTAATTGAAAGTAAACTTAGTCTTCCCATGTTCTAAAATTTTAAGCTCAATACTTTGTTGTTTTCACTTCCCACTTCATTAAGAAACTAAGTAGCTGAACACATATATTGAATGAATACTGGCAGTAAAGATGATAAATTTGATTTGTTATGTATTTTTATATTAGTATTTGATCTCCGACTTTGTATTCTTTCCCCTAAGTATAATTTCAGTTTTAGAGCCTCCATTATTTCTCAATCT
The DNA here is from genome assembly GCA_032355605.1 of Rubia tinctorum. NCBI lineage: Eukaryota > Viridiplantae > Streptophyta > Magnoliopsida > Gentianales > Rubiaceae > Rubia > Rubia tinctorum. Next base: position 8,777 of record JAULKM010130337.1, read on the forward strand.
CTAAAAGTTGAATGTTATTTAATGTTGTCCATTTCCTGAATTTTCAGAGAGCGCTTATGATGGCCATTTTACTGTTTCAGAGATCCAGTCTGTTAGCTTTCCAAATCCGGTCATGATGAAGACTATGGAGTCATCCTCTATTCATGGTGATTTGCTTAGTGGGCATGATTCTCATGAGCAGCAATGTGGTTATTCTGAAATATCATTGCCTCAACCTTATGCTGCAGGTTTTTCCCACCCCCCTAAATATGATTATTCATTTCTTTCGTAGTTGTTTTGACTGTTGCTAATTTCGCTGTTAGGAGTAACTGTTCTTCAGCACTATGTCTTCAGAACAAAAAATATACATGTAGAGATGAAGCTGGTGGTTGTAATTTTGAATTTAGGAAAAATTGAGTTAATCTAATGGCCATTTTTTTTAAAAATTCGTATGGGATCAAATATTTGGCATGTTTGACTCTCACCATTATGTCTTAGAAATGCGTTATTCGCACTGTTGCGAGTTAAACTCACTGTTAATACTTTGGTTCATTCTTCCATAGCTTTGTAATATGAACAATCTTGTTAATTCAAATTTTTATGATCATGCATCTGGTTTATATATAATAAATGGCTTCTTTATTTTCGCATCTTCATTTTTCTGAAAGTATGTGCTATAAATTAGAATTTCTTTTACACCCATACATATGTTCATATTAGCTATTATACGTGTAGAACAGAAATTGTATTTGATGTTCGTCTAGACATACACATCAGCAGAGAAATTCTATAGTTAATTAATTGCCGTGTGCTACATTTTAGTGTTTTTCTACCATTGGTTAAATAGTTTTTTACCCAGGTTGTAAATTTATGTGTGGTGTTGCGGTTGATTTTTTCTGCTCATCCTGCATGTCTTGTTGCCTGTTTTATTAGGAAGTAGAAAATTAATATTTGGTTTTCCACTTAATTCTTTCTTGTCATCTTTCATTTATTGTTGCGTATTTTATTAGGAAATATGGTTTTATCCTCTTAAGGGAAAAATAACTACTTTACGGTTAGTAAACCGGCCAGATTGCTCCCTGAGGTTAGCCCTTATATGCACTGTGGTGCTAAATGTTTTTATGCTGAACCTCAGAATTTCTGTTGTGCTTCTAGCGAAGTATCCTTAGTTTCCATACCTATGATTGTCTGTATTCGTGAATTACTGGTTGGGAAGGATGAAAAGTTAGTTAATTTTAGGAGGTATATTAGAACGTATAATAATAACTTCGCCTTTACGACCTTTGGTGTGCACTATGATACTTTTCTGATGGCTAATATTAGCGGTGTCTACACTTTTTAAAGTTCATGGCCAATTATATCATTTCCTACAGCCTTTAAAATGCACCGTTGAATACAGTCCTTCTGGTGTCCAACTCTATTTCTTTGACACTGATCACGAGTTAAAAGTACGTTGTGCATCATATGTTGCCTTTGAAGCAGAAATAGTTAAGTTGTTAATGAAAGAATTAACTTCAAACCTGTACTGCCAGGTTTTTGAATCCTCAAGAAACATTCCTTGGTTGACATCAAAATTTTGTCCTAAATGGTAACCCAAAGCTTGATCAGCGTGTATATAATCTTCCATCAACATCTCAAGTGGCAGCTGTTTATGTTGAGCTTCCAGATCCACATAATGACCGTACTATACCCATACAGGTCTATGATTCTCTGAATAAGGGCTATGCTATTAAGCATTACTACGGATGCTATGATCCATTGCAATACCCTATTTTATTTCCGAGAGGTCAGAGTGGTTGGAACATAAATATTAAGAGGTTGAGGAGGAGAAATAAGGTACGGGGGGATGATCTAACTAGCACATTTAACTTTCAGTCTCCTTAGGCATTAATCTTAGCTGAAGAAACAGGTTTAAATCAGCTCTTTTTAACTTTATGGTGCATGATGAATTATGCTTCTTGTACATTTAAATTCTTTGGTCTGGTAGTAACTTTTTAATGATCCATTTATTTATTTTTGTAGTTGTACACAATGAAAAGAAGAATAACGACACTGTCACTGCCCGGGAATATTCCTTCTATAAACTTCATATGCGAGATGAAGACCTATCCATGCTCTTGCACACAGGTAGATTATTTCAGCAGTATGTAGTTGATATGTACATAAAGATCGAGACCATCAGGCTAGAATTCCTGAGACATAAGCAATCAGATACTCGAACTGAAATGTTGCAAGATATTGTTGATGGTTTGTGGGATGGTTTAGATGTGGGTTCTGCACTGGTTTGTCGTGTTGTTTTGCCAGATTTATTTATTGGCGGGCCTCGGGATATGAAACGTAGGTACCTCGATGATATGGCTATAGTTCAGAAATTGGGGAAACCAGATATATTTTTGACAATGATCTGTAACCCCAATTGGGTTGACATATAGTCCAACTTGATATATGGTGAGGCGGAAAATGATTGACCTGATTTTCTAGCCCGCATTTTCAGAGCCAAAGTTGAGATATTGAAAGTCGACCTGATTAAGAAGAAGATTTTTGGGACAATAGAATCAATTATTTTTGTTATAGAGTATACAAAACAAGGCTTGCCACATTACCATATGCTGGTTATTCTAAAATCTGGATCAAAGCCTCTAGGACCTGAAGCATATGATAGAATAGTGTGTGCGGAACTACCAGATCCTGAGTTGGAGCCACATTTGTATGAAGTTGTCTCTAAGCACATGATTCATGGTTATAATTCTAAAAGCCCGTGAATGAAAAATGGAAGGTGCAAGGATGGTTATCCGAAGGAATAAAGAAATTCTACTTGCCATGCTGAAGATGGCTACCCTCTGTACCATCGTAGAAATGATGGTCGTACCATTCAGATTAGAAACCTAGAGCTGGGAAACCAATGGGTAGTTGGGTATAATAAATATTTGTCGTCAACTTACGATTGCCATTTAAATGTAGAGATATGCTCAAGCATAAGCTTCATACATTATGTCCACAAATATTTATTTAAGTGCCCTGATAAGGTTTCTGTTGCCATTGCCACGGGTGGAGATTCCCATGAAGTAGATGAGATTAAACAATTCCAAGAAGCTAGATGGATAGGCCATTTCGAAGCAGCGTGGCGTATTTATGGTTTTAAACTGAACTATATGAACTCGTCAATCTACACACTTCAAGTTCATCTTGATGGCCACCAACTCCTTACCTTTGATAAGAATACTAGCTTGGAATCATTGGCAGATTATTGTTTCTTAGCAAGGACAACATTGACAGAATTTTTCAGTACCAATAAATATGATAGAGCAGCAAAGAAGCTAAGGTTTCTTTATAAGTAATTCCCATAATTTTATGCCTGGTGTGTAAGATCAAGATCGTGGCTTATAAGAAAGCAGAGAGATGTTATTAGCAGATTGGTCTCGGTAAGTCTTAGAGAAGGAGAACGATATTATATGCGATTGCTGCTTTGTCATGTAAGAGCTTCCACCTCTTTTGAGGACCTGTATATTGTTGATGGCCAAAAACATAGTTCTTAAAGAGAAGTTGCAATCACCCTAGGCTTGCTTAGCTCTGATAATTATATTGAAAAAGCCCTTGATGAAGCATGTGGGTTTCAAATGCCGGCATCCTTAAGATCGTCATTTGCTATACTTCTTGTTTTTTGCTCTCCAAATGAACCTAAAAGGCTATGGAGGAAGTATAAATATGGACTTTGTACTGATTTGAAGTATGCTGCAAGATTGAATGAGCATGATGAAAAAATTATCGAGTTGAGAGTTCTACAAATTATCAATGAATATTTAGCTGAGATGGGGAAAGACTTGAGAGATTTTGATCTAATGGTGGAGCCTTCAATGGATATGCCGGATGAATTTTTAACCAAAGAATATATGCGTGAGAGAAACATAAGAGTGGCTAAGGCATATTTGGTACTAGAGACTCAATTGAACACCGAGAAAAAAATTAGCCTACGAACATATTATTGATAGTGTTTATCAAAGAATGGAGATTATTTTTTTTATTGATGGCCCAGGGGGTACAGGTAAAACATTCCTGTACCGAGCCTTATTAGCAGTTGTTAGATCTCGGTGTTTTATAGCTCTTGATATTATCACTTCCGGTGTCGCAACCTCTATTTTACCTGGTGGTAGGACAACTCATTCAAGTTTCAAACTACCATTAGATGTAGATGAGAGCTATGTTTGTTCAATCAGTAAACAAAGTTGACTGGCTAAGTTAATAAGTGAGGTGAATCTTATTATATGGGATGAAGCTACAATGGCGAGACAACAATCTTTAGAAGCTCTTAATTTGTTGTTACAAGATTTGATGAATTCAACAACTATTTTTTTGGTAAGGTGGTTGTGCTTGGTGGTGATTTCAGGCTGACCTTGCCTGTCATTCCATTGGCTTCAGGGGAAGAGACTGTTCAATCCTCTATTGTTTATTCGAGCGTCTGACCCATGTTGAAGAAATTAAAGTTGCAAGTGAATATGCAAGCAATTGTTGACCCAGTTTTCTGTGAATACTTTCTACAGATCGAGGAGGGAAGAGAACCCGTAAATGAGTTAGAGGAAGTTTCTCTGCCAAGCAACATTGTTATCCCTTACATTGGAAAGGATGCATCTTTAAATTGGTGAGCTGTATAATAAATTTTACACTTATTTAATTCTGAAAATTTCCCAATTCTTTCAAATTTTCTCAATATTATAGGTTGCGTCTTCTCCAACCTGCAACATTTTCTTCTTCTGATCCTCTGGCTATGGTAGGTAGATGCATATTGGCAACCACCAATGACTCTATCGATATGATAAACCAGTATCTTATTAAGATCTTCCCTGGAGTTGAAATATTTATACTAGCACAGACCGTACCCTTACGGAGAAATATCAAACTGACTATGAAGATTTGTTGAATAGCCGAAATCCAAAGACCTTCCACCACACAAGCTATTACTTAAACAAAACTGCCCTATTATGCTTATTCGGAATCTGAATCCAAGCGAGGGTTTATGTAATGGGATACGTTTGGTCTGTCGAGAATTATGTCATGCGACCATTAAAGCTGAGATTGTTTTTGGGCCTTACAGAGGGAAACATGTTGTTATTCCAAGAATTCCTTTAATAAATGATTCTGGAGGTAAGACGGTTTTCCCTTTCAAGAGATTTCAATTTCCAATTTGCTTATGTTTTGCGATGACAATTAACAAATCCAAAGGTCAAACACTGGATTTTGTTGGTCTCTACCTAGAACAACCTATTTTTTTTGCATGGTCAGCTTTACGTAGCTCTCTCGAGGGCGAATACTTCTAACTCTGTGAGAGTGTTACTTGCACTGCCTACATTTGATGAGGATAAAGCTGACCTAAGGACTAAAAATGCCGTCTTTAATAAAATATTTGAGTTTGGAAAAACTGGATAGTTGTTTATTTTTGCTAATGTATGGTGCTGTATAGTTTTACCTTGTCTTGGAAATAAATAATAAAAAATCTAATGTTGTATTGGTTTTATGTGGCAGCTATAATGGCCTTTCCATCCTATTCTAGTGGTTAATTAGGTGTTATCTGCAGCTTTGATCTATGAACATTTATTTTGTTGACAATGATTTCCCATTTTATCAATATAGATTTACATATATGTAAATAAAATTGAGAGCCGCCTTCATTTGCAATAGTTTACTAAAATTAATAAATGTATACACAATAGAATAAATCATTTAATCTTTTCTGCTATGATATGTTCAGTTGGTGCCTAACTGTGGAGAAGACTGATTTTTTATTGCTCTCACATTCATTGATACGAGTTCTTTATCTCTGGTGTTTCCGTTTTATATAGTTATTTTGGGATTTTTGTACTCATTTTGGTAGACTTTATGCTTTGGATACTCTATTTTACCTCGAATTCCATTATTAGAGTTGAGAGCGACTTTATCGCTTTTGTCACTTGTAATAAGAATTCCCTGAGACGAGGTAATTGTTGAAGATTTGAAGACCTTGAAGACCTTGAAGACTCCATTTTGAAAACTATGAAGACTTTTGAAGACCCGGAGAAAGGAAGAAGAGAAGACTACATGCAGACTAAAGAGATATGTCACTTGAGGGCTCGCGACGGCCACCTGTCCAGACTTACTTTTTAGGATTTTTGTACTATAAATACTCATCACTTTTTCTCTTCTTCCCCAACTCTTTTCTCCCGACTCTCTCTGTGAAAAACCCTAGTTTTCCAATCTTTTCATCTTTGTTCTACTTTGATTCAATGTTTGAATTGCTTTTGTTAATTATTATGATTAGTAGTAGCTAAACATATCCTTGGGAGCAATTGATGAGGCTTCCAAGCCCATGTCTTGAGACTTGTTTATAAGCTATTTAATGCTTTATCTATTGTGCATTTATTGTGTTGAAATATGTTGTTGAATTCATTTATGATATTGGAAGTTTGAGTATATGAAATGCTTGTATGATATTATGTTAGGGTTTGAAGAAAGTAATTAATTCTTCCCTCTTTGATATGAAATCCAAAGCATGATTTAGGGCTTCTAATGTTGTTGGTGATTTGATAATTTCTAGAGGAATGTGATAATGTCGAATTAGTTATCATGTTTGTTTTGTGTAGCAAACGAGAGAGGTTTATGAGCGTTGAACGTTCTTGGCTAATCTACTATAAATGCATGAATTCGTTCAATGCTTAGACACGGTGTAGTGTTTATAAGGGTTACCAAGCTTGTTGATTCTTCCTGCTTAATTCCATTAATGGGATACTTTTAGGCGTTGAACGACTAAAGGGGTCATTAGTGAGGTTTAGCTAGAGATGTCGAATTCCCTCTTGTACACTACTATCAAAGAAGGGTGGGATATTTGTCTTCACAACAAGTAGTTGAAGTAGTGAATATGTCTTGGATTCAAGGATAGAAATAGGTTCGGAAGCGGAAATCGATTGCACCCAAGATCCCGTAATTCGAGTTTAAACTCTTCTTAGTAGTTGTTGCTTATTTAGTAGATTTGTATGGTTTTCTAGTTTAACTTGTCTTTAAATTGATAACTTAAGAAAACCAAACCAAATCCCCCTCTTTTTACAAGCTTCTATATGTATGTATATCTTTATATCTAGTATAATATTTACCATTATATTGGCAAACACTTATGAAAATCCCTTGTCTCTGTGGACGACCCCGACTTGCCATTATCTACTTAATTGTAGTTAAGAGAACTTTAGGGCTTAAAATAGTAATTTTGAGAGGTACGGCGACAACCTCCCTTGCTCCAACTTCGTGATTTTATAATAAATATCTTTAAAATAAATATAAAACCCTTGAAATTTCATTACCTTATTCACTAGAGCGTTAGCTTTCATGCACGTCCTCCAACTGCCTGATGGTGTACGTTAATTTGTCCTCAAGAAAAGACTACAACATGGAGTAAACAATTAATGAAAACAGAGCTTAGGCATAGTCTTGTCATTGTTTATTGACAAAAATAGAGAATAAGACATACCTTCTGTAAATCATATTGATTCTCATTGACATTTACTACAAAATCTATCATAAATATCATGCAATAGTATCCGATTTTCCATGGAGCCGATTGTTTTTATGCTGACCGTACCCACAATTTGTTCATGAAAAAATAGTTATTCACATATTGCAATAATTAATTGAAATTGATATGCTGTTGTAAATTCTAACCTTTTGGGACTTCCAATGGAATGACTTGCGCGCGTTAACCAATGGATCTATCATCACCTTTGCAATTGCGAATGAAATAGTCTCAGGGGGCGTCTGATGTAATGGATCAAACCAGAACACCGTGTTTGAGGGAATAACAAAGATGAAAACCATCCTACGTGTTCTAAAGATATGAAATCGGCATTAATTCATTATAAACCCATAATATATTGTACACCAAAAACAATTTTAAGTCAGTAAGTACAATTGACTCACCTCTAGTAATATGGTGTGATAGATATAAAAATTCTCCCTTTTCATTAACTGGGAGCTCAAGTAGTCTAAATGCTCTTCCATCCCCACATGTTTATGTTGGATCTTTGACCCATCCCCTCCCGATGTTGCTAATAAATAACCTTTTCATGAGAAATCTACTAAGCCGAGAGAGAAGATAACAAAGATGGAAATTTTATATTGCTCTCATTCCTACTACTACATTACCAAGAATGGTAAATAATGGCAAGTACCGGGGTCTTCCACAGAGATGTTAGGAATCTAATAATTAACTAAACACAACCATGATCAGGTCGTCAATCTGATCACGTGTTAGGAATAAACAGTGTTGGTAAAACAGTTATTGGGGGGATTGGTACTAACAACTACTAGCATGAAAATGATAACGAGAATAAATATATAAACTAATAGTTAGGGAATATTTGCTTAACATGATTCATGCCATTTTGATCATCGATTTCATCAAATACAACAATAAGCCTATTCTGGTGTTTGTATCAAGTAGTGCGGACAATGGTTAAAACTTCAGCATATCTTTCACATAAGGGTGCGTGTATTAAATCTTCCACCAGCCTTGCCTCCGAAACTAGGAGAGTGCAACAATAACAATGGCTCATTGTGCAGGTCTGATTCTCCCTCATGCGATTAAGTCTCGAGTGGAACACTACGAACGCATTACCCCAAGGCCTACAAAGGCAAAGGAAGTAGAAATCTTATCGATGGATCTAGAATTACAAAGGTAATCTTAGCTTGCTACTTTAGCTATCTCTACCCGCAACCCTTCGGACCGAATAGTCGGCTAACTAGAGCATGGTCGATCGTAACGTTAACAATGGAAACCTACATACACACACCCACATGCTTCTGGACCATCGTTACCCCAAGCGCATCTAGGTTTCCTTCCTCGGGCGGTGGTAGTAGTGCAACAACATGAAAGTAGACTTTAGTGTGTGCGAACTAAGTGTGACAATCATGCAATTCACAAGAATATTAAGAACAAACCAACATAATAATACAATAGCATATAGAATAGGTCGATCTATGAAATCTTACAAAATGAACATCAAAACATGAATAAAAATACTATCCCCGAGTAAAATCCCTACTCCCTAAGAATTGAACCCAAGTATTTCATTGGAGTCAACACTTTTGGGCACAAGAAAAAGAAAGAGAAAAAAGAAAAATAAGCTAGAGAGAAGGAAGAGTGTTTTTTCAATGCTAGGTGAAATGGGTCATGCCAAGGACCCCTGATACAAGTCGTTTTGACTGATACAGGTCGTGCTTGGTTGAGCCCTCATGCTAGCCTTGTGCGGTCCGTGTTGGTCGTGGCTAGTTCAGCCAACTGATATGTTTGTTCCGCTACGGGTGAACTATTGATCCGATTTTGGATCTCTTGTAGTTGATTTTATAACGCTCGAGAAGACAAATCCAATGTTCCACCTTAAAGGGCTGATTCTCCTCGAATATTTCCAGAATCCCGTGCAACTTCAGATAACAATCCCCCGTTTCTTCCTTGGCTTTATTGAACTTCAAATCCGCCTTTCTTGAGCTCAATTCCATCTACTACCATGCTTTGGAGTCTGTGACTTTGAATCTTCTACCATCCTCGTGAATGGCCTTCAATATCTTCTACGATCCTTGCGAATGACCTTCAAATATATACTACCACCTTCGCGGATAGCCTTTTAAAAAAGTTAATAAAAGTTAATCATGAGCAAACTACTAGTGAGATAAAAAAAAGGAAGATATGGGTGCACGTGAGTACAAAGTGTTCATTAGTTTCAACGAAGTCTACAAAACTCAGGATTTAGACAAGAAAACCAAAAGTGGCCGTCTAAACCATTTGTTGTGTAAACCTACCTAAAAATAGGAATTAACCAAACAAAAGATGATAATAAATGTGTCAAATGCATCGGTAATGCATGCATAAAGGTGCACTTCAATCCACTCACACTTAAACCTTTACTCATCCTAGAGTAAACAAAAATGAGAAAGAACTAAGCGAAATGTAGCATGCAAAGAGAAGTTAGCCAATGCATTCAACTTATTCCCGAGCTACCCTAGTTCCCCCAAAGAAGCTAAAATCTAACAACTCTCACACTCCCCGAAGATGTTAAAGTAAGCTAACCACCAGAAATATTAAGAAGAAAAAGGTAAGTACAAAGGATAGGTGTTGAACTAGCTTACTTCCCCGAATAGTCTGCCAAAATCAATCCAATGGTTGTTGCCGAAAAAATCACCAAGGATAATCCACAAGATCCTCAACTTGATTGTAAATAAGGATAACCTGAGATTCTCAATTTAGCTACAACCAAGGATAATGCCGAAGGATCCTCAACTTAGTTTATTTTTTCTCTCAATTCTTTGATTTTACCTAGGAGCCCTTTTGAATTTTCATCCTAGCATTCATACATTTCGACCTCATCATCTCTTCTTTTTCCACACGGCCTCTCATTTTTACCTAGGCCTTTTGACCTATCCAGAGTTTCTTCCCATTTTTGTCTAAGTTGCCATTTCGGGTTTTCAACTTTGTCAGGTGTGTATGTGTATATATATGTGTATATATATAGTGGTGTCAATTTGTGTGATCGTGTGGAGTTGGATCGGGTTGGAAATGGTTGGGGTTAAAATAGGTCCGGTTAAAATGTGTCATATTTATTTTTTGAGAGGGATTTGTTCCTGTGCTTGCCTCCATGGAGCCGCGTACCTCCCGTTCTTATGAGTTTCCATTCTGTAGTGAATCCATCTATTATCCCTACTTGCCATAGCCGAAGAGTAACCGGTATAAAAGAGATACAAATACTGAGTAGCATCCGAACCAAATTGTTAACTTAGTCTTAGATCAGGCAGTCCTATTTT
>JAULKM010130345.1:0-19566 GCA_032355605.1 Rubia tinctorum
AAAAAAGGTTTTGAAAAATGGGTTTACATTATGAGTTACTCTAGAACATCTACTAGTGCTTTCCAACATTTCACAAAAAATTATTTCTTTAATATTTTTATATTTTTGGCAACAATAGATAAAATCATTTATTTTGGAGTAATGGATAATGGGATAACACAATTTTTTGCCACATTGTAGTTTTCAAGAACTGCACAGAAGTAATCAATGTTGACTTTTGAAGCCCTTCAGTTTGCCCATTCATGCCCAAATTTTAAAGTCACGATCATATACTATTGAATTTTATTTTGGTGTAGCCAATTTCGTGATTCGACAACTCCAACATTCTTGAAGGGATCTAAGTGTAAAAAGTAAAATTTTCTCGTAAATCCAAATTGAAATCCACTCGAAAATGATGGTACCCTATACACCCCCATTGTATTTTTCAAGTACTTAATAAAATATTTATCAACAATGGAGTATAAGAACATATCCGTAATAATTTTAGATTTCCTTTTCTTAATTCGAAGTAATCAACTTTAAATTATTCTAGAACATGTATTAGCAATTTTCAAAATTTCACCAAAAAATCATTTATTTAATATTTTTATATTTAGGCAAGAATAACAAAAATAACGTATTTTGGAGCAACAGATCATGGGGTAGCACAATTTTAGACCACCATGTAATTTTTCAAGACTCTATAGAAGCATTCAATGTTGACTTCCAAGGCCCTTATGTTCATCCATCCATGCCCAAATCGCAAAGTCGCAATCATACATTATTGAATTGCATTTTGGTATCGCCAATTTTCGGATTCGACACTTTGTTGGAGGGACTTTAGTGCAAAATGCAAAAACTTTACTAGTAACTCCAAATTGAAATCTGCTCGAACGTGATGATACCCTATACACCCTCATTGTATTTTTCATGTCTGTAACAAAATATTTATCAACAATTGGGCACAAGAACATATCCGTAATCCCTTTCGATTTCTCTTTCTTATTTCTAAGTATAACATATTCTAGTGCTTTCCAAAATTTCAACAAAAAAAACATTTGTTTTCTATTTCTAAATTTAAAAAAGAATAACAAAATTTGTGTATTTTGAAAAGAAGGACAATGTCGTAACATGTTTTTTGTCCATAGCATAATTTTTCATAAATATGTTAGAGAGGCTTTTGTGCCTACTATCTTAGTTGAATAGCAGTGTTGAATATTCATTGAGTTCAATTCACTTTTAAAAAACTTTAGTGAATTTTCGTGTTGTAATAAATATTTTGATGCTAATTTTTTTAAATAAAAAACTAGTGAAGTCCCATCGCGCGTTGCTCGGTATTATTAATTAAAAAATGATGATTACTTTTATATACTCTTTGTAAATTACATTTAAATTGATAAAAAAAGAATTTTATTTACAGTTTTTAAGTTTAGTCATCTAAGAAAAACTATATGAGTAATGAAGTGAAACAATTAGTCTAGTTAGAAATCGTTACACATTAAATACAATAAAAATGATTATTTTATAATATTTTATTCGAATTATTTATATGTTGAGCTCATTTTAAACGTTATCATAATTATATATATATCACTAAATAAAATTAAATATCAAATATTTTATTAGTGCCACTAATAATAAAATACCCTCATCTAACAGTTACTCGATCTATAACAAGAATTTTTGATAATTTCATAAATATTATTTTTACAATATTTTTCAACTTAATTTTTGAAATTAATATTTAGTCGAATCTCTATAATTACTCATTCAAAATCATAATTTTAATTAGCCATCTCTCTTTATTTGACTATTATTCATTATATTTATAAATTTAGTCGTGTGCATCATAACTTAATCTCGTGTATTCAAATTTGTTATGAGTTGACTTTATGTCCGTAAACTCATAATATATTAAAAATAAAACTCCACCTTATTCTAATAGGTATGTTTAAAGAATTTATTAGTTTGATTCATAACCAATTTGACTTCGTTCCATATTAAATGTTAATTGACTTTTTATAATTATGTCTGTTTTGGGCTGATTATACGTAAGGTTATATAGTTGATTTATTGGGTATTAGGTTCCTGTTGAATCGGGTTCGGATTGGATCGGGGTTCATGTTTAGGTCGGGGTTGGGTCCAAATTATCCGGCCATATTCGAGTTTCGGGTTAAATTCGGCCGTGTCGAGTTCAGGTACATGGCAATATTTCTCGGGTCAAAATCGGGCTTTGGGTTGAGTGCATCGTGTCAGGTCGGGTTCGGGTCAATATTTCTCGGATAAGATCAAATTTTGAGTTAATTCGGTCATGTCGGTACGGATCGGATTTTTGATTCGGGTTAGAAATTGACAACTCTACCTACACATACTAAATTAGACAACATGAACTTTTTCTACACGCACGAATATGTGCACAACGAGTTTATCATTAAAACATAACATTATTAAAATATAGTGTTCCTTATTTTCAGTAAGTATAGTGTTCCTTATTTTCATATTTCAGTGTTTATAATAATGAAGAATCTGTCTCTTAAAAGACAGTCTTTTCGTAAATTATAAAAAAATCAAAGTTTAAACTGCAAATTTAAGGAAATGAAGATAAAATTTTTGGGATGCGCAATAATCGAGTCATAAACTTATAACTACTTCATGTTGCATAATAAATGTTTAATATTGCAACTAAAACCTTTTGCATTTCTATTATTCTAATTAAACCCCTCATTTCCATAAGGTTAGGAAAATACTGTTTTTGCCAAAACTTTGTCAATAATGAAACGTAATAAATACTATAATTGAGTTTTATTGAGTATTTACTAGATTAAAACTTGTGTAATGCACAATTTAAGAATGGAAAATTTGTTTAATTATTTAATTAATTATTCAATTTTTTTGGTAATAATGAAATCTATTAAAACCAAGCCAAAACAGTACAAGATTTATACCATCAGCCTTTGCCTGTTACAACCAAAATTTCCTACATAATTTAACAGCTAACTAGATCATTCATGAAACCACCTTGTTTTTCCATTAAGAATTTGAGTCATAAGAGTTTCTACCTTTAATTCAACACTCGTGAAGACCATTCTATTCCTTTCAAGCCACAGATTATAATGTCCAGCCACCAGTAGAGCATATTTCTTCCTTTTCTTCTTTCCTGCTAGCAAAAACAGTATCTTCTTTAGTGCTCTAATACTGCTGAAATCTGGAAGTAACAAACCAGCCCTCAGTTTTCTACTGTAAACACAATCAACAAGTAGATGTTGCAGATCTTCTGTCAATCCACAGAAACAGCAATCCGCATCTAATTTCAGCACATCGAAGTCTTTCAACCTGGATTTTGTAGGCAGCTTCCTGTTCATTGTCACCCAGAGGAAGAATCTCTGCTCTGGTTGTATGTATCTACTCCAGACAACTTTCATAAGACATCTCCTTCTTCTCCTCCTTTCAACAGTTCTTAAACTTTTAAGGTGATCAGTTTACTTTCTCTATTAGCATAATTTTTCAGCTCAGAAAAGATAGCATTCTGCTTCAGGTTCATCAGCAGTTTCCATGGCCAACTATGAGTATATGAGTAGAAGCATTCTTCTGATGATTTCTCATTTAGATAGTATTGAGCTACCCATTTCACCCATAACACATCTTTTTTGTTCTTCACATCCCAGAGGTGTTTAAACATAGTAGCCTTATTCCACAATGCAAAATCTCTGATACCTATTCCACCATGCTTTTTAGTATTACATATAGAGCTCTAGGCCACATCAAAAAAGCCCATTTTCCCATCTTCTCTCCTCCATAAATAAAAAGTACAAATTTGGATAATTTTCTTATGCACACTCTCAAGATGATTTAAAACATTACACCAATAACCAGATAAACTTAGCAGAGCTGAGTTGATTAGCTGAAGTTTACCTGCATAAGCTAAGTTTCTTGAGCTCCAAGTGTGGATCCTGCTTCTGAATTTCTCTATCAGGCATTCACAGTCATTTTTGCTCCACTTCACCGCGGAAAGAAAAAGACTGAGATACTTCATGGGAAATATTCCTTTTGACATGTTTAGAGCACCAGCTAAAACCATCATTTCAGACTCCTCCATTTTGGAGAAAACACTTTTGATTTGCTGTCATTAGTTACCAGCCCCGTAGTGTCTCTAAATTTTCTTAGAACCTCTTTAACACCAGCCATATTTTTTGTATTTGCACCACAAAATAGAAGTAAGTCATCAGTAAATAATAAAGAATGTACCTCAGCTTTTTTGCACTTTTGGTGATAGTTTATTTTCCGCTCCGTATCTTTTTCTTCATGAGTATGTTGAAGTACTCCATACTGATAAACAATAGCAGAGGTGAAATTGGATCACCCTGATTAACACCCCTTCTTTCTTCAAAGGAACTTGTGAACCTTCCATTGTATGAAATACATAATTCTGATATCATAGAACTGCACTGAAGCCACTGTATCATTTTCTTAGGAAAATGAAGTTCTTTCAGCCTGTCAACGATAAAACTCCAGCTGATGCTATCAAAGGCCTTACTAATGTCTATTTGAGTAACACAACTAGGACTCACTGTACTTACCCAATATCTGTTTAGAATTTTATGAGCCAGTAATATGCTGTGAGCTACATGTCTGCCTTTGATGAATTCACATTTATTATTACTGATTAAGCCTGGGAGGACTTCACCTATCATGGCATAGGGAACTTTTGTGATGATTTTGTACACCACTGAACAACAAGCAATTGGCCTATAGTCAGCAGCTTTCTAGGTTGCTCACTTTTTGAAATCAAGGTAATGACAGCATTTCTGAAAACTTCAGGCATTTTCCCATCCTCAAAAAAAACTTGAATGGCGTTCATCGGGTCTTCCCCGACTAAACTCCAAGCCTCTTTGAAAAAAGGGCATGTATAACTGTCCTTTCCAGGGCTTTTAGAACTGCTTATACTCTTCAAAGCCTTATTAATCACCACTCCTTCAACTTTTCTGATCATTCTGAGTTGTTTATTTGTGCTGAGAGTACTACCAGATGAGCTTTAAAGTGCTCCACCAAACATACTCCAATATCATCATGATCAAAGATTATCTAATTTTTCCATTCCAAGGCAGCAATTATGATTCCATGTTGCCTCTTTTTTTTGTGAGCTGTGGAATAGCTTTGTGGGCCGGTCACCTTCCAGCATCCATTGAACCTTAGCTTTTTCTTGAATAAAGCTGCATTTAACCTCCTTCAAAGCCTCAACTTCTTTTCTTCTTGTTGACTCCAGCTGCTGCAGCTCCATATTTTCACGTTGTGCATTTAGTTTTGACATTACTACCTCCCATTTTCATTGTGCCTTTTCTGCCTATCCAGTTGTGTCATCAAACTCTCTTCTGTTTAATTTTATTAAAGGCACCTCCGGCATTTTCAAAGTTCTAGCAACATCAAAGATGTTTTCACCTTTCCTCAGATTCCATGCACTTTTAAACAGCTTCAGGAAAACATCAGACTTACACCACATGTTAAAAAAAAACTGAATTGTATTACTTCCACTCTCTTTTAGGGTTCTACTTCCACTAGGATTCCGATCGATCATCTTCGATTTCGCGCCATTGCCCTTGGTTCTCATTTGCGAATATATGTAGGGTTATAGAGTAAGAACAATTTTTTAATTGGGGGTTTATGAGATGGCCGATATAGTGTTTTGATTAGGGGATTCGAAGGAATTATTCGTTATAACCTATTTTTTATTGGGGAACGGATTTTCCAAAATCATAAATGGGTCCGGTCTATTGTACTACAGCTACAGGGACTTTCCGAGATCGAGAAATTGATCATGGGTGTTTTTTGAACTCAGAAACTAGGCGCATCGCAAAAAAAAAAATAAACATTAGGGCTTTCAAATGGGAATTTATTACCCATTTGAAAGAACATGAACTTTCCCACCATATCCCTCTCTTCACAAAACTCCCAAACTCTAAACCCACTACAATCCCTTCCATTACCATTTGAAAATTTCATTGGTTGAATATTGAAGGTATGTGTTCCTTCCTATTTCTCATTGTAAATTTTTTTCTTGCAAAAGGATTTGTTTGATGTGTAGGTAGGAGCTATTTCAAATCCTTTCATTGATCAAAAAGGTAAATCCTTGGTTAAAGGTTTGTCTAGGGGTTACTAATTTGGATATAAAATCACTAAAATAAAAAACATTTAGTGTCATGATGCTAGATGGGGTTCACATTGTGTAATTTAATTAGTTATATTGTAGGTGATTTTTTGTTATTAAGAACGATTTGTGTATTATATAATGGCTTTGGTGCCTAAATAGTGTTGGATGACGAAATGTTGCATTGGATTTGACTAGTACATGTTAGATTTCTACATTTATTGATTAACTAAAGTATTAGAGTGGTTAAATTTTTTGTTACATACTATTGTGCTAAAACTCCTATGTTTAATTAGTCTTCTATGCCCACAAGCCCTAAAAAATATTTTAGTCTAAATTTATATGGAATTTTGGGTTTTGTTTACATATTAGTGAATTTAATTATCCATTATGACGTAATGGAGTGAGGTTGAAGACCAATGGAAATGTGAGAAAGTGAATCAAGTCATTATGTTGATCTACACTTTGTGAGTGACTTTAATAATTTCATTTTCAAATTTAATTTTTATTTCTAAGACATTTATTTCCAAAAGAACTTACTTTCAAATTCTCTAGGTACGTTTCTAACCGCAATGAATGAGAATCACTATCAACAATGCATGGAATTCATTGGTAATTGCAAATAATGCTCAATTGGTCTGAAACAATGAGGAATCCCGATATGGGTAGGGACACTGCAATTATATAAACATTGAACCTTAAGACATGTCAGAATAGTATTGTAGTGATTGCTAATGCTATGTATAGAGTATTGCTCGGTTAGTGTTATGTTTCGATTTTTGTTTAAATGCAACATGATATCTTGTATTGTGTATAAATTGTGGTTGTGTGTCAGGGATGTTTTCGTACCGGGAAAATTAATGAATAAAATTTATACCACAAGACAAGAGTGTATTTCCAAACTCGGAAAGTCTTTCTTCTCTTCCTTTTTTTTAAAATTTGCATTGGTAAGAATTTCATTTTCGAGTATGGAAACATACGACAAGAAACATTTTCCGAGTCAGGAAATTGAATTTCATTTTCCAAAGATCCGAAACGAAGCTATTGACAATTTCGGAACTCGGAATTAATTTTTTTTATGAAATTGTAAAAATCTGCACCGTGTGCTGGGGAGGATAAATTTTCTAAGTTTGGAAACTATTTAAAGGAGGTTCGCTGCCTTAATCAAAGGCGGTTTTTAACCGCCTTTGATATCCACTTTTAAAGGCAGTTCCGTAATCCCCTTATTTTCTGATCAATTGAATGAAGAACCATTAAAGGCACTTAGAAAGTCCCTTTAAATTGCCGATAGAACCGCCTTTAATAGGTCTCTCCTACACTAGTGCATGTGATTTCGTTCTGCATTAATTGAAAGACAATTTATTGTTATATGATGTTAACAATTTCATGAGTCATCGAATAATAAATAACATGTAACGGCTAGGGACGAATGATCGTTTGTGTCATCAAATATTAGATATTATAATATTTTACGAGATTCGACGTGTCTTTGATGAACAAGCGACGTCGCACACATCGATACAACAACGACACGTAACCAAGGTCCACACAAACAAGTGTCAGTATAATGTGTGCAAGACTGGACTTTCAAAACAACGTCGTATTGGTCATAATTTTATGTCAGCATGCACACGACACGATTGCTCCACACTACGCAACGTCGGTTAAAAGCCCTTGCGATGTCGCTCTCATTTCGACCGATGTCGGTTTGAACGAAGTCGCAACAATGGTCTCATATCATCTACCTTCTTGCTACAACCTACGTCAGTCACAATACCTACCGATGTCGTTCTAAAACCGAAGTAAAAAAGTAATGTTTACTATACCAGTATTTAAATCGATTTTTTTGGGACTAAAAAACGCGATTGAAGTCCCGTAGAATGAAGGTTAAAGGTCTTGTTTCTATGTGGTGTTAACAATAAAATTTTATTGATATACGAGAAGGATATTACCGTGCAGAATTATGTTAGATTATTCATAATGGGTATCTTTTAGTAATCAAATCTTGTGAATCGTGTGAAAATTGGGATTAGGCTGACCCAAAACTGAAGGCCCCACCATATTTGTTGCGTGCAAACTTTGTGTTTGCTGACTCAAAGACAAGGGTCCCCCCATGTGGAAGGGAACCCTCCACGTCATGCGGACCGGGAGTTAAGTTGGGCGTGACTCAAGGAAATCTGATGGATCCCCGGCCGAGTTGTTGTAGACGGGTGGAGTTTGGGCCGAGAGTCGCAGAGGACCACCGCGGAATGTTGGATATAGGGCTACAGAAACCAAACACAAACAGAAAAGATAAAAGCTAACTAATTAATCTTACATGGAAAATGATTCTAATCTAAGAATATTTATCTAAACCTAATAGAAAACTAATTCTATAATATAACTACCATTTATAACATTTCCTACAAGGAAATGGTTTCCATTTCCTTAACACCATCCCTCAAGTTGGAGCATGATGATCAAGAATGTCCAACTTGCGAAAAAAATATGAAATTGCTAATCGTAAAAAAAAACTAAAAAAACAAATCAGCATAGAACGGGATTCAACTTCAGTAGCATTAGAAGTAGCAGCAACAACAGTATCAGTAGCAGCCGGTAGAGCAGTATTCAATTCATTATCAGTAGTAGCAACGACATCGGATTTAGGATTCGATATAGTAGCATGATCATATTAGATCTGCGGTGGAAAATCGAATTGGTAAAGAAGTCAGACGATCGCAGCAACCTGACGGAGGGATTCGGCGGTGTTCGGACATAAATCGGCGAGCAACAGCGGCATTCAGAAGGCGACAATAGCTTAAAATTGGCAGTAATCACGCAGATCGGCGGCGACCAAAAGTGGCAGCAGCGCGGCAAATCACGTGGATAGAGGAGTGGCGGCGCATGAGAATCATGGTGGCGATGCGTGGGTTTAAGTGTCGTACGTGGAAGTCATGTGCGGCGTGTACGGGATCAGAAAGCAGTAAATTGGATCGGCGACGAGGTAAATTCGTGGCGAGCTACGGCAGTAGATAGTGGCGAGAAGGACGTTGACTCCAGTTGGAATTAGGGTATTAGGATTTTAGGGATTCAAGATCTTTGACCCTGATACCATGATAAAATGTAAAACACTTTATTATGGTGCATTGATATCACATCAATGACACGCCTCATCAATGATGAGGGTTACAATACATAGGGTAACAAAGACAAAAGACCAACATTTAAAGGTAAAAGCTAACTAACGAGTTTTATATGGAAAATGATTGTAACCTAATTGTATTTACATAAACCTAATAGGAAACTAATTCTATTAGGTAACTACCATTTATAACCTTTCCTGCAAGGAAAGGATTTCCATTTCCTTAACAAATGGAAATTGATGTCTGGCGCCTCCTACTAGTACTGACGAAAGAAGCCACGGTCAACACCGACATTAAAATTTGGTGGAAGATGATCCGTGTGATGGCCGATGGAAGAAGTTGTATCGATCGGACGATTAAGGTTCTATCCGGAATGAGACCCAAATGGTAGTGGGAAAGTGAACTCCGGCACTGACAAAGTCGTCAACGTCGATCGCACCAGAGTAGATGTCGTTGGTTGATTGTTTGTAGCAGAGGGAACGCCGAAGGCCTTTCTTTAAAGAATTGACGACATTGAAAGAAAAATAAAGAGCAGGGAGGAAATTTTTGTTGGAAATTTTTCTACTGAAACCTATTGCTTTGATACCATGTTTGAAATAATGAGAATAATTGTGGCTTACCCAATTGGTTGCTCTGAAAATCTTTACATATGAATTATATTTATATGTAAAAGTCTATTCTAGTCGTATACCATAATATAGTGCTTAATGGAATATTTTTGTTGGTTGATTGTTCATTACCTTTGTTCAAATTGCCTAATGGTTGGTTGCTTCGAAATGCTTTTTTCATGGTTTCACACACAAATGTTATAATGGTTGGCATATTATTAATGATTTGTTGTTGTCCTTCACATATAGATGTCGTAGTAATCAAAAGAGGCAGGAGCCAAAAGGAAGGTGTGGCCTACCACCAAAAAAACAAAGGATCGAGGAGCAAGAAGTTGTTGGGAAGTATGTACCCAAAAAATAACTACCAGCGGTACTCATAAGAATCCAATTTTAGGATTAGGGTACTCCATCTTCCGCTCTTGAAGAAGCTTCCCAATCGGAGCCCGAGGATTATAGCAAGGGCAAAAAAGGGAGAAGCACAGACATATGATGTTACCAAGGCAGGTGGTCGTTTGGGGGGAGGGGGGTATTCGACAAGTTTTGAATTGGCACATGGTGTAAGCAACAAGGCACGACCACGTTCTAGTCGGTCACGCTAGCTAAGAAAGTGGATCCTTTCCCGATCACATTTGAGTGTATTGAAGGTCAGATGATTTGTACAAAAAATTGGACCGCTTGGACCACGTATTTCAACTGCGCATTCGGGAAGTTGATCAAATTTGGTACATGGAGAAACTGGCCAGACATGACAAAATATATCAAGGAGGAGGCGTAGAAAAACATAAAGGTAAAAAACCTATACTTTATGACGAATTGTTTTTATTAACCTAAATATTATTTAGCAACTCATTGCAAGCAAGTTTCAAATTTGAAACTAAGTTGACTGAAGAACTATGGAAGAAGTTGAGGAAGGATGTGGTGAACAAGACTGCCGATGCACATCAAAATTAGAAAATGAATGTGGCGAACAAATACATACTTAGCGTGCAGAGCGTGATAAAAAAAATCACAAACTCACCCATGGGAATGGAACAGGTGGATGGATGAGGAAGAATGGAACCTGTTCGAGGAAATCAGAAAAAGTGAAAATTTAATGGTAAGTGTAGTTCTTAATACAAAAAAAATATGTTATTTAAATAATATATTACTAATTTATTGTGTTAATGACTGATTAAACATTTGATTATATCATAAAATAAGGGAGAAGGCAAATGCTAGGTCGAAAGAAAAGAAGTACACCCACCATACGGGTCCAAAAGGCAACCGGGCAACGAGGGAAAAACTAATTGAGCAGCTGAAAGAAAAGGAGAGAAAGAAGCTCAGTGATCTGGGCTAAAATGAAGAGGATATCAAGAAGGAGCTCATTTCCAAGAAATTCAAGCCATGGGGATTGCTTGTCTATCTTGAGTCAAACAGGGGGGGGGACATAAAGATTACAAAACCTTGGAAGTTAGTGCCATAGTTGCAGAAATTTTATGTACATAATTCATATAAACACGTTTAGGACTATAAACATTTTATAAACACTAACACAATAATATGCAAAATTGTTAATGATGAGCGAGGAAGCCAATTAGGAAACCTTAGAGTTGCAACTCAGTGAGGACATTTTAATCAGAGCCACAAAGTAGCTGGTGGTAAAGGCTATGGTCGCTTACCTGGAAAAGTTGGTGAAGGGGATAGCTGCAGCATGCAGAGTTAATATTTTGGAAGGCCTAGACAATGTAAAGAGCTTCATTGAAAAGCCTTGGTTGGTGTATCCACCGGTCTTAGCGGCTCGGGCCAAGATCCCAGCGATGAAGAATATGATGGGGAGGTTAATATGCATTTCAATTCCTATTTCTTTTTTTAAAATTATCTTTTATGGATGGTGAGTTAGTTACATTGTTCATCAAGAACATTGAGGGAGAGAAGGTAAGGGTTTCGAAAGTATTCCTCCAGAAATTAAGGTGCCCCGATAAGGGATCGGGTATAGTAGCTCACGTCCGAGTTTTCTAGCTAATCTACCATTCGAAAGCTAGATTTCCATCTGCCAACCATTCTTTCAATCATTTGGGAGAGACATTGGGGAATGTTGTAGATTGTCCTATGTCTTTGGTTAGACATGGAGATGATCCCAAGCCCAAGGACGTGGAAGGAAATGTGGCCCAGGAAAAAGATTGTTATTGCCTTAATATCAGTGACGATGAGGTAATAAGTATAAAAAATTACAACAACTATTACGATTTTTTTGTTACTTTAGATTCTTTTACGTTAATTTTATTTTCTCATCTGGATACCCAAACATCTATGCCAAAACAATCTAGATCAAGCATCAATTACCGTCCACTAAACCAAAAACAAATCTAAGGCCAATCAAACATATATGCAATTTGACGGCATATCCCAATATGGAAAACTACGTTAAGTATTGAAACAAGCTTTTGAAGAGCATGCATAAGTCGGGAAAGGTTGTGTAGTTGCCATAATTCCGAACTTACACTTTTGGCACGTATCATGCATCTGAATTGGAAATTGATCAAATGGTGAAGTTCTGGAACAAACTTGGAAACTTCCACTCGATGACCTTGCTCTCGAACTCACATAGAAGTGTTGATGGGGTACGGTTTTCATTTTCACATAAAGTCTATCAATGTTTTCTCAATTTTTGTAACGCATCAACAATTGCTATTCTTCTAGGCACCTCTGGGACCAAGTCTTTGACACCAACAATGGGCGCATACAGTTTGTTCTATTGAGCATGGGACGCTTGGTCCAAGAATTCATAGCTACGAAAATTGATAATTGTGTTAGTGCGATTCTCGTAACCATGTTGTAGACTGACGTTGAAATTTATGTGGTACCCTACATTAGAATGCAAGTGACACTTTAACATTATAATATGTCCGGAAAATTTTTCTTTGATTAGAAAATCATCCATGTGCTTCTTTTCAACACAGCGATTATTGGTACTTAATACTCATATGTCCTAGAACGGATTGTGTAGATGCATCTTTTCGACTTATTGGCACGTGTCATACACCTGACTTGTTGACAGGAGGAATCAAACTCCATCAAAAAATAGATACCCATTCCAGGTACGTAAATTTCTTTTCTCTTACTTCTTTTATCTTCTATAAGTCAAATGCATCATCTTTCTAAGTTCTACATTGACAAGCTAGCATGTCGTTATCAAAGGGAGAAGAGGAACATCAAATCATCTCTGGATTACACCTGGAAACTCACAAATATTGATGTAAGTTATTTAATACAAAATGGCCTTTATTCCTAAAATTATTTCAAACTATTACATTTGATCAATTTCCTTTGTTGTATTGGCGTCAGGTGAATAATTGGGAATGCGGGTACTACGTTCCCCTGTACATGGAAGAACTTGTGCTCAAAACTACCTCAGCTAATATTCTAGAGGTCAGTCGATAAATTACAAATCAAACTCCTTTTGTTCTTACCTAATCAAGACATACACCTAATGCGCGGAGATTGTTTAAACAACAGGTGTTTCTTGAGGGACAAAGAGAATACAATGCTAAAGAAGTAGCAGCTGTAGAAAACAGATGATGTGAGGCTATTTAGAGGTATACTCGAAGGAAGCACAGACGTAGATTAGCCTCCTGCCGTAAAATAGAGCAGAAGTTTTTAATTAACTGTGTTTTTTATTATTTGTTTTATGAATTTGCAGGTTGTTGTTGGATGATTTTGATAGAATCTACAGTTTTTACTATTTTCATTTGGTCTTTCAAAGATTCTTGGTTTGATTTTGACTATATTTAATTCTATATATAGTAGTTCACAATAAATTAGTTTTTATGCATATTTTCATGAAATTTCCACGGATATCGATCCAGGATGGCCAAGAAAATTTAAGGAGTTCGTTTCTTGTGAGACCGTCTCGTGGTGAGACCAGAGATTAGAGTGATAATAGGAAAATGTCAAATCCAAGCAAAATAAAAAATATTATGGACTCGGGGTTTATAATGAAAATAACAAAAAATATAAGGACCAAACAGTAAAAAATCAGAAAAAACACAAAAATGGACTAACAACTTCTTCTCGCAGCTCCGCTATCGGCCCATCACCTCTCACTCGTCGCTGCCACGCCTCTCCGCCATCGCTGCTTAGCCTCTCCTTCTCCGCCGCTGCCTTTCCGGGAAACCCTTGCTTCTGTTGTCTCGACGTTGCCGCTGCTCACCTCGACATCACCGGTGCTTGCCTCAACATCATCGCTGCTCGCCTCTCTATCGTAGTTGCTCGCATAGAATCGTCGTTGCTAGTATCACATCGCCGAAATTTGAAATGGTCCTTGCATGTAAATTTCATTGTCGTTATATCGACATCGTCAGATAACTGGCCGATTGGCAATGTTATCCGGTGATGATAATCGTCGGACTTGCAAGAAATATAGGGACTGGCAAGGTTATCCAGTGATAATAATCTTTGGGCTGGAAAGAAATATAGGGACTGGCAAGGTTATCCGGTGATGATAACCGCCCGATTGGCAATGTTATCTTGTGATGATAATCGTCGGACTTGCAAGAAATATAGGGACTGGCAAGGTTATCCGGTTATGATAGTCTTCGGGCTGGAAAGAAATATAGGGACTGGTAAGGCTATCCGGTGATGATAACTGCCTGATTTTCCAGTGATGATAACCGCCCAATTTTCCGGTGATGATAATCGGAGAAACGATTTTCCGGTGACCGGCAATATCATCTTATTATGTTGGGCTGATTATTTCGGTATGGGCTTTAGCTGGATATGGGCTGAATATGAGTTTGGATTTGGGGCTTAATTTAGATCTGGATAATAAACATTGTATAAAAATTACTACCATCAAATTAGAAAATTAAATATCAAACTAACATTGCAAAACATATTTCAGATGTAACATTAAAATACGATGAAAATATATTTTGACTTTCAATTTCTATCCACTGATGTTATTAATTATTACATTTTTCAGATGTAAGATGATACGTAACACTTTGTGTTTATTACATATGAACAAGACATAAAACATTATACATTGACAACTCAAAACTTAAGGAATTCAATGAATCATCACATGCACAAAAAATGCATATAAAAGTGGCAAACTTTAATTTGAAGTTTTATTGGCACTTTAATTTGAAGTTTTACGTTAGCATGTGAAAATGTCAATCGAAATAACTATTGAACCATCAAACATCAATCATTACGAAAGTGTTCAAATTCACTAAAAAATCACTAACATAATTATTGAAAAAATTCAAATCAAGCTAAAACATCAGTAACAATCAAGTGTTTCAACACTAACACTAACTATCAACCATCATAACTGAAAAATCGAAGTCAAACGATCCATCCCAAACAATCAAATTATATTTTTGTCCTGACTTGTTTTTCTTTGTTGCTTGCTTATTCACAAAATTGCTTTCTCTCACAGACTTTCTTGTATATATATATATGGATATATACACACCCTTATTTTACACCAAATCTCAATCATCCATCCAACATAATCTCACTTATTAATTAAATATATTTTTAGTAAAATATATAATGTCAACCATGACATTAGATTAGATAAATAGTTAGGATTTGGGGTAAAAAATGTTTATATATATATATATATACACACACCAAAGATATTTAATTTATACAGGAAACCCTCAATTTTTTGAGCAGTTTAAATAACCTTATCTCAATTAAAATATATAATAATTGCATAATGATTTATATCTAAAATTTAGACTACCTAATATATGACTTTGTGAAAATTTTTACTAGTGTTAACAATTAACCTTTTACTCATTATAACAAAGTCTCCAAAATATAATAAGAAAAACTTGGATTGTTTGCTCACCATTCTTCCCAATGAGATTTATGGCATTCAAGGCATGGTTTGGACGTGCTTATAATTAACATGCATTTTAATATCAATTTTAATTCATATGGAACCATGTCAAAATATGGGAAAGTTTAATATTATGCACAAATACTGCACTCACTCTGCACTTAATGTCTGTGCCTAAGTCGTGCACGTACATGTATGAAACCATGAAACATCATTGGTAATCATGGATAAATATATATCCAATGGAATATAATTCATGAGAAATATTAACTGAATATGTAAACAAATCTAATATAAGAAACTTGAGAATATTGTTGGTCAACATCTTCTTGATGGAACTGTGGTAATAAACAGTCCAGGAAACACATTCTTGAATCAGATCAGGACATAAAATCGAAAATTCGCATTCTAGAGATTGTCAATACAATGCTCCCTTCTTTGTCACGCGGTTCAGGGAAGCACTCTTTCACTTTTCTTCCATAAATTTTGGACGTGCTCGACCCTAACATCCCCGCAAAATGCATGTGAGGGAGCTTTTTTTAAAACCTGAAAATTTTGAGCAGTTTTAAAAAAATCCGTCTCAATAAGATTATATAATAATTGCATAATGATTTCTGCATAAAATTTAGACTCCATAAAACATGAATTTGTAATTTTTTTATTATTGTTAGCAATTAACCTCTTACTCATTGTGAAAAAGTATCCAAAGTATAATAAGAAAAACTTGGATTCCCAATGAGATTTATGGCATTCAAGGCATGGGTTGACCTCGATAATATGAATTAAGAACTCAAAAATTATATATAATATTTTGAAGCAATTTACTTTTAAGTAACTTGCATTTTAGTGTCAATTTTAATTCATATGGAAGATATCAGAAAAATATGTGATCAAAAGAATATAATTATTCAGGACAGTATTAAAAGACAACTTGAATTTGAAAATTACTCTCGATCACCTCCTTCATGTCAAAATGTTCTGAGTGAAGTATTGTGCACAAATACTGCATTCACCATGCACTTAATATATGTGCCTAAGTCATTCACGTACATGTATAAAACCATGTAAAATTATTGATAATCATGGATATATATATATATATATATATATATATCCAATGGAATATAATTCATGAGAAATATTAACCGGACATATAAACAAATCTAATCTTACAATAAAGAAACTCGATCTAGATTATTGTTGGTCAACATCTTGTTGATGAAACTGAGGTAATAAACAGTCCAGGAAACAGTCTTGAATTTGATGATGAGGACATAAAATCAAAAAATTGCAATCTACGGATTGTCAATGGTGCATACAATGCTCCCTTCTTTGTCACGCGATTCAGGGAAGCTCTCTTCACTATTCTTCCATTTTCGACATGCTCAAGACTGACATCCCCCCAAAATGCATGAGAGGGAGCTGCTTGAGAAAACCATATTTGAAGGCGTAGATGTGATTATATGTGAAGGCGCTGAGCGGATTGAAAGGCCGGAGACTTACCAACAGTGCAGTATCTGGGCCGGAGACTTACCAACAGTGCAAGTTCCGGGCCGGAGACATCAGGAATGAGGAGATAATGGGAATGCTGAGAAGCGAGTTAAGTCATACAACAAGGATTTCGTGATTGATAAATATAGCCAGTGGATGTTGTAGGGGTGGAAAGGCAGTATAGTTTACGCCCTTTCTTCTTGGAAGCCAGCTAATTGATTTTGCATTCTTTTTTAGGATAAGAAAATCTTGAATATTGCATACTGCAAAGCAATTTCTGATATTTACTTTAAGTTGTGTTTAAGTTTAGAACTTTAAGAAGGCGTCCTAATGAAATTGTGCGAATCTGATATCGAATTGTACAATATATGCATTAGAAAAATGTGCATTGTAATAAAAAAATCGTCAAAACTTATGAAAAATTACTGATATTAATGTTTCAATGATTATGTCAAGAATGGATAATTATCAAACGCATCCATGACAAGCACATATTTTTTTAACCGTTCATGCACGAAAACGCACGCCTACACCACCTTCACGAACAATTTTTTTATGCTGGGAATTTCAGTATATATAGGCGAGGGACAAGTAAAAAGTTACCAAGTGTATATATAATATAATTGTTAGTTTTTATTGGACATCTAATTTCCAGGAAGTAATTCATGGTAGTTTTTTACACTAGACAATTTTTTACTGATCAATCACCTACACATACCAAATCACCCAACAAAATATTTTACAACACTCACGAATATATGCACAACGAGTTTACCATTAAAACTTAACATTATTAAAATATAGTGTTCCTTATAGTGTTCCTTATTTTCAGTAAGTATAGTGTTCCTTATTTTCATATTTCAGTGTTTATAACAATGAAGAGTTTGTTTCTTGAAAAACAGTCTTTCCATAAATAATGGAAAAATCAAGATTTAAACTGCAAATTTGAGGAAATGAAAATAAAATTTTTGGGATGTATTAATCGAGTCATAAACTTATAACTATTTCATGTTGGATAATAAATTTTTAATATTGCAACTAAAACTTTTTACCTTTTTATGATTCTAAAGAAAGTTTGTATTTCCATAAACCTATGAAAATACGGTTTTCCCAAACTTTTGCCTATAATGAAACGTAATAAATACTGTAATTAAGCTTAACTGAGTATTTACTAGATTAACACTTGTTCAATGCACGATTTATGAACGGAAATAAAATATTTAATTTTAATTTTAAATGAATAATAATAAAAATTCTATGATTTCTTTTAAAATAAAAACCATAACTGATGGGGATGTTTGGTGATCCAACCCTCTATATTATTTGAATGACCTGAAGGTCTTACACATCTTGATATGGGATAGTCTCCAATTACATAGAAGTGGTAAACATAATGTTCTAAAACAAAAGGTGGTTCTATGATGATGCAATTTTCCTCTATTGTGAAACCATCGAGTAAACTCTATCCGATCCATCGAAAGGAATAAGAATCTTTGCCAGCGTCCCAACACGAAACAGTCACAATAGTAAGCAATGAACTTGGCATTTATTTATTACTAGTTGCACACTTGATTAAAAGATATGCGAACCGCACAAACTGTGATAGGTTAATTTGTGCGTAAAATATCTCTGACTACGTACCAAATTGAACAACCAAAATAAATTGTTCTAGGGACAACCTAATCAAAATAAACCGATCAAGGTAGCCTAAACCAATCAAGGTAGTGATGATTCACAAACTTGGTTTCACAATCACTCTGAAATACATTCATGGTGGAACAAAAATGGTTCTCAACAAGTGCTTCAAATTGCATATAAGGCTCTACAAAACCAGTCTTGGGACAGAGGATATAACCAAGTAAACTGAGAAAAATCATCAACAAAAATGATATAAAAAACTTTCCCAGCTCAATAGACAACAGGTGAGGGCCACCAAAGTTCACAATGAACTAAAGCAAGTATGTATGGTGCACGTTTTAAATTATCATTAAAAAATATGCTTGCCTTTATGTTGGGAATTGATTAAATCTAATTTAGTGGAATATCAATAACCATATTCAAGATCTCATGCATGTACTCAATCTGAATCTATCTAAGGGTTTAGATTACCTTTGTAACGTGTGAAGAAACGTTCAATCACGGAGAAGATAATCTCAGATGCGATCCCTCTATACGTATCCACACAGCACTATCGGATCGCCTACACCGCCGTCAGCTTAGACCGATGATCAGCAAGAAAAGACCAAGTCTTTCTTCTTCTCTTTACGGTGAGGTTTTTTTTCTGAGAATGTTTGGATAGGTTTCTGGTATCTGTCGTCTGGAACAGCCGGGGTTCTAATAATGTTATTCTGAACAGTTCTGTAAAAATATCTATTTATACAGAATAGTCAT
>JAULKM010130363.1:0-19564 GCA_032355605.1 Rubia tinctorum
GAAAAGGAAAAGTGCTGGAAATTTACAAGGTTGTGGAGAACTATCTCATTCAGAATCCTGAGGCTTATGCTTGATTATTGTTTTCATGTTCTCTTGTTATTGTTTTCATGTCTTCTTTTGGGATTGTTGCTACCTTTTCTTTTCATGTATTTGGTTTGATTGTAATAAAGGAACTGTGAGCAGTGTTGTGTTTTTTACAGTTCTACCAGAAACAGTTTAGTTAAAAACTATTGACATTTGATAATTATGCAAAAAATCTCGTAATAATTTTCTATTCATTTATTAAGTATACACTACTAAAAACCCCCATAGGCACCGGTTAAATATCACTAAGGCACCGGTAAATAGATTTTAATAAATCCCACAAAACTTATGAAAAAAGAGTAAATTTGCTGTTAAAAAAATATGAAGCCACAAATGAAAAAAATAAGAAAGCATAAAATATCATTGTTAATACACAAACTCCCATCACTCATCCACACACATATCAATCAATCAAAGTCTGCAATGTCATTTTTAGCTTGTTTTGCATAAAAAGTAACCCATGTCTTGCACCATTTGTCTGTCACCTCTTGAATTTCCCAGGCGTTGTATTGCCCTTGGTACTCTTGAAAAATCCGCGGTTTGATTAAATGTCAGTTAGTAGGACATGATACTGCAGAAAAAGGCAAAACGGTTGTTATTTTTTAGTAGTTGTGATACTTACGCCAAGTGAATTCTTTGAAGTTGTCTTCAGGACTACCTCTTCCAGGAATAGCATGACATAAAAGCCGCATTTCTTGCTAATTCCTTGTGCTCTGTGCGAAGATAGAAAACAACAATTCCCAATGTATAATCAGTGTGAGGAGAGAAGAAAAACTATAAAGTACTTGTAAATTTTTTTGCTGAATACTTTCATTGATGTTTGTTATCTTCTAGCTGAAATTGGCCGAGGGTTCATTCTTTCTTTTCTCCCTCTCATATTTACATGCAAGCCTAGGGATATATTATTTTTAAATATTAATAAAAAAACTTTGAAGGGAAAAATTAAGTGTAATTGAATGGATAGTAATACCTGAAAATAACTTAGCTTCTGACGTAATCGTCCAATTTTATACCACCAGTGAGTGTGTTCAAGGTGAAAACATCATTTTTTAAGGGACAAATGATGATGAATAACCAATGCGGCATGCGTTAGTACTTAACAAATTAATTTTGCAGGTGAATTTTTTCTAAACGGGTAGTAATTTAAACATTAAGGAAATGTGTCCGACCTCCTGAGATAGGGCACCAAAAAAATGTCGGCTTCAGATGCAACCATTGTTTCCTAGATATGGGCAAACCGGTTATTGACATCATCCTGTTCATCACCGGTATCATTCCTTCCTGTGTTTGCGACATATAATTGGATTCTGCCCCGTTTGGTGCCCTCTACTCTATTCCACAGGTCCCTGTCAGAGTACAAGTCAATTTATGTCATCGATAGTATGTGAAGTCTGAACTGGAAAATTAACAATTTGATACTTACCCCATCCACAAATCCATTTGGGCATTCGAGATCCATGTCATGCCATGACATCCCGAGCTTGCATCCGAACTCCAACATTTGCTCGATATCTAGGCAACATTTGTAAGGTCTGGAAAATGTTGACTGGAAACTGGTTGTAATACACAACCTTGCCCGTGGAATTCATTTCCTTCGCCACCTCATTACAATGTTTGATGAACTCCTTCATCATTGGATAGTCAGTCAATTTGCTGCGGTTTACAATCTGAACGTGCAAAGTATAAATAGAATGCATTAAATATATGAAAATTGTCGAAATAGAATAGTAATGTGATATGAAAGAATTGCCAATTTCAGAGGCTCGGGGGGTTTGTCCACATATTATTTCCCAGGCTTGTAACTGGTCATCGAACCGGATGGCTGCATCGACGATGTATTGACAGGCTGTTACACGTGACAGGAAAACAATGTCATTTTGCAATATGTACATAATAAATTATTTATATAAATTATTTTAATTGAAATACCTCGTCATCGGGAACCTCTAGGAATTCCCATTCCTTGTCCGGGGAAACAATGACAAGCACCTCCTTCTCCTCTTCCTTTGGGATCTCCGAATCTTGGTCGATCAAGGCCACATGCTAATTAACCACATGTCCAACACCCCGTCCAACATCGATGAATCTGTGGTTGGCGGAAGGCAATCCTTCCTTAGCATGGAAGACCAAAGAAACTTTCTCGCCATTCTGTCATGCATTATAGAACTATATTTTTTAGAAAATAAATAAACAATATTTTGATAGAAATACCGGAGATGACATAAATTAAATGAAATTGAAAACTATTTTTTACCTCTTCATCATCCTGCTCATCTCTGCGATCAGTCTCAAATTTGGTTTGTGCCACACTGACTTGGCCTAATGCCTTCTCAATGAATGACTTGGGATCATCTAGCCCAGTTGGGATTTAAACTCCTCCAGCTGATGTAATCCCCTTGACTAGCTGGTCAAGGTATGCCACCATCTCCTTCACCACCGGTTGGTCCACCGGTTGCTTCTTTGGGACTGATGGCTTGGGGGACGAGCTACTACCGCATTTGATTCGGCTGTGGGGCAGATGGGGTACGTCAACATCTATTGGGAGGTTGGTTTGAGCACCCCTATACTTCCCTGGGTGATCCTTCTTACCGGTTGACTTTATCAATATGTCCTCCCTGGGTTCTAGGATCATTGTGCCCCTAGCAACCTCCTCATTCATCCTTATTTGAGGTTCAAATTAAATAAATTACAATGAATGGGTAACAGTATGACCAAGTATTAAAAAATATATACAATATCAGTAGCGACGACTCTATCCTTCGGGTCTGTGTATGTGCTCTTATCCCCCAGCTTGTTGGACTCGAGGTACACCAATGATCTGTCCACATTAAATCCCCGGTACTTAACTCCCACTCAATATCCTCCTCCATCAAGCCTTGGGCAACAAGTTTGGTTCCTCAATTTGTATGCTAAGAGGAACGACAAGTGTGGCGGGTGTGGCGAGCTCAATTTGTTCCTAAATTTTGTGTTGTGCATCACCCCTCTTTCTCTTGCCGACACCTGTGCCTTTCTTTGACTTGGGAGGCATCTACAATGAACAATATAAAGCCCTCAATAACAAATCACTTTGGTAAATTTCAAAAATCCAAAGCCACAAACGAACTACATGTTTCCAAGAACCAAGTCAATCCAAAATTCACAATAACCACTTCAAAAACCATTCATACATAAAATTGGACATGTTATGTTTCAAAATAACCACATCATTCCAACAACCACATCAAAAAACAATCATAAATAAAATAGAACAATATAAATCCACAATAACCACATCATTCCAAGAACCACATCAAAAAACAATCATACATAAAATTGAACAATATAAATCCACAATAACCACATCATTCCAAGAACCACATCAATCCAATAACACAATCCCACATTTTTCATACATTAAATTTCACTATCCAAATTTCATGACAACCACATCAATCCACAATCCACCATCCCTTTCACCCCCCAAAAAATTGGTAGAGTAAAAAAATGTACAATGTTATGGAATCCATTGGCAACAAAGTGATCATAGAGTATCCACCACAATGACATTTTAGTTCTTTGAGACAATTCATCAAACATGACATGCACATATAATGATTCAAGCTAAGAAAGGCAAAACCACAACTTCTATGAACATGAAATGGCAATAGGACACTCACTTTTGATTATTTTGACCACTTTTAGTGTGAAGAGCCCGGAATGGCAGCCGTTTACCGGTGAACAGGCACCAGCAAAAAGGAAGTCACCGACGTTGAAAACAGTGGCTTGTCGCGAAAGATTGGTGCCTTGGTGCCCAGAACCAAGTTCTGTCGAGGTTATATACACCTTGGGTTTAATGTGGGAGTTATGGAGAGTAATAGATGTGGTAGAGATGGGAGGAGAGGGCGATAATGGCAGAAGTCAAAGAGGAACCACCGTCGCCGATGGTGAAACTGACAGCGGTTTCACCATATGGGCCTTTTATATTATGTAATATAGCACCGGTATAAGTGATGGATACCAGTGCGGATAATAAAATATAAAATACACTATAGGGAGCATGAGTAAAATACCGGTTAAATAAGGCAGTTGCCCCATGCTGCTTTAGTGCATTTTATTTTCCTGAGCAGGTAACAGAGAGCTAATAATCGATAATTGTGGCTAAGTGTTGAGCACCGGTAATTAAATCAGTGCCAATACGAGACATACAAATGCATATTTAGTTTGAAGCAACTGCGTTAGGCTGCTTTAGAGGCACATTTTCTTTATGGATCCGGACATAGAGCTAGTTGTCGTTAGTATTTTCTAATTGCCGAGCATCGGTAACAAACCCGGTGCCTAAATGAATAACACTAATGCCTATGTGGTACAAAGCACCAGCTTCAGGCTGCTTATTGGCACATTTTATTTTAGACTCTGGACAGAGAGCAAAGGGTCGAAAATTATGACTAAGTGATGGGCACTGGTATCCATACCGGTTTCTTTAAATATAAAACTAGTGTCTTTAAATTTCATTTTCTCGCCTTGGTTGTTGGACAATATTTAAGCATTTTTGGTTCCTTCTCTAATTCATATCACTGGTAGTTTAGTCCAAATATCGGTTCTATTATTTTTTCCCAACTTGTAAATACTATAAATTATGTCCTGTTACTAATTGGGATTAGTCGGATGGCATATGTACAATGTAGGGATCACGGTATTGGGGTAATATTTACAATACTGAATCTAGTGCCTATGTGATGAGTGTAATATTTGCCTAATATCTCGTAAATGATTACCGGTGCCTATGTGCTGAGCATTAGTACTGAATCTGGTTCCCGGATGAAAAATACCGGTGCATTTATTCCATAAATTAGATGTCTCGGGCTTCTTTAAAATGGACAATCGATATATAGTAACTACCTGACAAAAAGATAAATATATAGTTATAAAAAATGTAACGACGCCACAAAAATTTAACCTTAGTATGGTGAGGGAAATTTGTTAATTTATCCAGCTACATAATTTGTCCAAGAATAACATAATAATTATCAAAGAACAACATAGATGCATTATTAATTTCACAAATAATAACGCGAACATGGTTCCCATTCCTACAAGGAAGCAGTATTGTCCAAGTGCTGAGACGATGATCCCACACAAATGTCCTACGCGGCGTCATTGTCGCTCATCAACGAGAATGGTCCGATTGGCTTGACTACTTCTGGAAATTGGTGGATCAACACTTTCCCCATATGGTCACTCCATTTTCGTTGAAATTGGCAATCCAACTGCAAACTTTGGAGACCTGCCTCCAGTGTGGACGCCTAGATTCAATCGACGGGGCAGATTGCGATGGTCCTATCTTGCAGAATGAATCAATCGCAATGGGCGCCACATGGTGGCCAAATGTGTCATTGTCATAGTTTAGTACCCCCTCTTTTGAACAGAGTGATGAAATGAGCATGCAAAAACCATAGGATCCTGTGTTATTCTTGACCCCTGTCAGACTCTGATGCATTCCATCCCCAATATTCCAACGAAGTTTATTTTTAATTGCATATAACTTGATTATACGACACTTGTGCACTTTGGTGTTCACGGTTACTGGGTCAATACGGGATGCTATGAGATGATACACACATTCATTTCCGATGTAAGTGGTGTCTTCGGAATTTTTGTCCACCCTGGGAACACTAGAGAGTCAACATTGATGCCTTTCTTTGTGTTGCACTACATGATTCTTTTCAATACCTCGGCGTCCAAATTATCATCCCCATTGATCAATGCTAACATATCGTCCTCCCGTTCTTGTACATTAGGAAATCCGTACAATTCATTATTGATAACTTTAGGAGATAGAGGGGCTAATTTCCCATAGCATAATACCAGTTCGGAGCTCAATTAGCACCGCAGGTTCACATAGAACTCACCGATGATGGTCAAGTTGAAAGCGGGTAAAGTTGCACAAAGTTTTTCCCATCCTAGCTACCTAATAGTTTCTTGAAAAAGTGGATTTGCTTAAATTCTCCTTTCTAGATAATGCTTCAGAATCCGGTAATTTTGGGCCAACATCCTTGCCTATTTGGACACAAATCTATCTTCTAACTTGTTCGAGTGAGATCCACTTGCGGGTTAAGAAAACCCTTCTTTCTTAGGCCTCTTACTTGGGGTTTTGAGGGCCATCACCTATATTCACATACAAGCACTTTATCAAACACCTTGTGTGCAAGACAATATACTAAGAATTCTAACAAATAAAAACAACATGAAACATCTAATTATCCATACAATATATATTTTTTGTGCACAAGGTAGTATAAAACTAAATCACAATTGAATGCCAAGTAGAATCATAATTGAATGCAAAACTAGGGATTATTATACGAGCTTAGAAATTCATGATAAGGTTTTCATTGCAAATACAAGATTCCAGTGTTTGAGATCATTACAAGATTAAAGTGAAAAGATGATATCACCTTATGAAGTACAATTGAAGCGGTGAGGAAAATGCTGGTTGTTGGATATATGATCTAAAAAGCTTGGTGTGTTCGTATCTTAATGGCACTGTCGGTGGAAACTAAGTTAAAAAACACCTTACCAATCCTTAGTACGGGTATATACACTGGTGCGTTTATCAAAATTACCGGTGCCTAAATATTCTAAGGCAGCCTGATGGAGCTGCTTTATTATTTTTTTTAATAAATATTGGAAGAGATCAAAGAGAATGTCTCAATTTTTTGTACCAAAAACCGGTGCGTTTATTGAAAATACCAGTGCCTTAATATATTAAGGCAGCTTGAGGTAGTTGCTTTAATGCATTTTAAAATATTTGAAGAGACCATGGAGCAAGTCTCTATTTTTTTACAAAGTACCAAGCACGGGTACCAAAAACCGGTGTGTTTGTTGAAAATACCGGTGACTTAATATATTAAGGCAACCTGACGCAACTGCTTTAATGCATTTTAAAAATATTTGAAGAGACCGGAGAGTAAGTCTCTATTGTTTTACTAAGTACCGAGCACTGGTAACAAAACCGATGCATATATTCAATATACCGATGCCTTTATATATTAAGGCAACCTGACACAGCTGCTTTAATGCATCTTAAAAATATTTGAAGAGACCAGAGAGCAAGTCTCTATTTTTTACTAAGTACCAAGCACCTGTAATAAAACCGGAGCATAAATTCAATATACCGGTGCCTTTATATATTAAGGCAGCCTAACACATCTGTTTTAATACATTTAAAAATATTTGAAGAGACCAGAGAGCAAGTCTCTATTTTTTTACTGAGTATGAAGCACCGGTAGCGAAATCGGTGTGTATATTCAACATACCGGTGCCTTATTAATTTAATGCAGCCGGACGCAGCTGCTTTAATGAATTTTTAAAATATTTGAAGAGACCAGAGAGGATATATAAAAAGCAACGGTACTTATACCGGTTCAATTACTTGTTATACTGGTGCTTTTACAAGGAACAAAACATATACTCTGTTCTTTAGCACATGTATAGAATCAAGATTCTGGTTTTAATATAATATTCTACAGTAATTTGATCATAAAAACATACAAAAAGGGTACAAGAGGGAGTGAAAAAAGGTTGCAAGAGGGTACAAAATGGAACAATACGCAGAACATATTTCCCTATCTTTTCATTTCTAGGACTACATCACCACCCACAATACGACCATTCTCGTCCACCCACAAACCATCCCCATGTGATCGTCTACATATGGGTGGTTCACCGATATCCTCCAAACTAGATAATGCCGAGGAAACTCGCCAGTTTCAGATTAACAAGCTTATCAATTTCATCATCTAAATAGAACTTCTTCCCATGTAGAACAACATGCCACTTCTCATTGTTTGGTTCTTGAATATAAAATACTTGCCGAGCTTGGGTGGCTAAGATGAACTTGTCGTTCTGATAACCGACTCGATTCAAGTCCACTAGTGTAAAACCCATGGGCTTCTCAAAATGGAACCCTATAGCATTTTCAACCCATCTACACTTGAAGACAAAAACTTTAAAGTCAACATAATCAAACTCCCAAATCTCCTCGATCATACCATTAACGGCCATAACTATAAGGATAGATTTTTCGCCTTTCTTGCTCGACTACCAAATGCATTCAGATTCCACGTAAACCCCGTTCTTATTTATGCCCTTGATGTCTTTGTCCACTATTGAAAAACTGAATCCATTCATGTCATAGGCCTGGTATTTTTTCACGGTGGAGCTGGGTGTCCTTGTAAACGCTCGAAGCTTAGCAGGCATTCCATCCACATTTCAACGATTACAAAACCAGTTGATAAACGTTTAAGAATTCTCCAGTTGTATCTTATTCGACGGCCATTCAGATAGAGTTCCTCTAATAATGACATGTACTCCTCAACATATATTTCAGTACTACTGTTTCGCAAAACATAAAGTTGAACTTTTATCGACTCAACATTGTAGGTTTTGTAAAGTGTACGTTTGGAACGTGGGATTCCATTTTTCCTACCACTTTGCACATGATGTGGAACTCAAAGTGCTATCTTCCCAATCAAATTTTAAGTACAATACTTAATGATCTTCTCTGTGACATACCTCCGCACAATGGTGGCATCGAGCTTCGATTGTGCACGTAACCCTTAAAGACCCCATGTGGCGCTCAAACAAGTACATCCAATGCATCCCCACCGGACCACATATTCTGATTTCCCTAAACACATGGACGATGAGGTGGACTATAACGTCAAAAAATGTTGGGGAAAGTACTTCTCTAACAAACATAACACTACAATCCCCTCACGCTCCAACTCATCAAGTTGTTTCCTGATAATATTCTTATCACAAATGGACTTGAAGAAGAAACACATGTGCATGATGAAAAATCTCACCTCCTCCTCCATGACACGATGGATAACTACAGGCAAGCTTTGTTGCATGAGGACATGACAATCATGTGATTTCAAAGCATTATAACATAATTCATCGCTCACAAACTGACTAACATTGGAAAAGTAGCCCGACGGTACATTGATTCCCAGAATACACTCACAAACCGACTTCCTCTCACTTATTGAAAGACTGTAAGGGGCTGGTGGTAAGTACACCCGCCTGCCTTTCACCTCTAGAGCTAAATCAACTCGTATACCAAGTTCAACCAAGTCCTTCTGTGCATTCAAGCTATCATTTATCTTGCCAGGAATGTTAAGTAGAGTCCCAATTAAACTCTCGCACACATTATTCTCTCTATGCATCACATCCAGACAGTGGTGAACCTCTAAATTCTCCCAGTAAGGAAAATAAGAAAATAGATCTTTTCTTCCAAGGTCCGTCATTAGGGGCAATCATCTTTGATATCATTTTTCAAGGAAATCATTTAATTTCTTCACCTTGTTGGGGATGGCAAACCCGCTCAATATTCTTGGCACCTTCCTTCTTTCCCTCATGGCAACAAAATGAATTGTATCGTCTTGTGACTTGTGCTTTGCATGGAGAAATTTTCGATACCCAAGATACACGGTCTTCCTACCATTCTCCACATATTGGAAATTAGTACATTCCTTGCACACATGAACTGCCTTATAATCCTTAACCACATAACCTGAAAGATTACCATAAGCCTAAAAATCATTTATCGTGGAAAAAATCATGGATTTCAAATTAAATTTGGTCCCACGATAACCATCGACCACATCAACATCGTAGGACCACAAAACCTTTAAATCTTCAATGAGAGGGGTTAGATAATTATCGATGTCATTTCCAGTTGTCTCGGACTAGAAATTATCAAAGGCATCAAAGCATATTTCCTCTTCATGCAAAGATAACGAGATAGATTGTAAATAGAAAGCATAACCGGCTATGAACTATGTTTCAAAAACATGTTACCAAAGAGAATCATACCACGAGTACACAAAGCCATCCTCAAATTCCTTGGTTCTTCTGCGAACTCAGGATACATCTTATTAAAAAAATTCATTGATCCGCATCAGCGATATGACTGATAATATCATTATCAAGACAATCCCTGCCTTGTATCATGTCACGTTCTTTGCATCCTCAGTATTTTTTAAATAACCTCTTCAGCCTCGGGACAATAGGAAGGTACCACGCAAATTTAGCGGGGACATGTTTCCTTACCTTCACAGCAATTTCTTCATCGACAACCTCAATTCTCCTTTCCTTATAACGAGGAACGTGGCATACGAGGCAAGCCATCCCCTTTTCCAAATGGCCCCTATACAAAACACAATCATTGGGGAATGCATGTATTTTTTTATACTTCATTCCCGTTGGACACAAAAGTCTCTTCACATCATATAGGTTGTCCGGTAAACCGTTTCTAGAGGGAAGCTTATCATTCAAAAACTTGAGCAACTTATCCATGCTAGTATCGCTCTATGAACCAACACCTTTCATGTTAAACAACTCCATTAAATATGACCTTACAGTGTCGTTCTTCTTGCAACCGGGAAACAACAGTTTATCCTTTTGATAGAACATCGGTCCTCCCCCTGAATTCATCCACTACCTACTCACACATGTCATTCAAATTGACATCCCCAAACCATTCTCCCTTGCTACCTACAACCACCTCCAGCGGTGGTTTTTCACCATGAAAGGTCCAAACCAAATAATCATTTGCAAACCTTCTCTTGTACAAATGGAGTTGCAACAAGTCTCGGTCGTCAGTACGCCTACGATTCTTACAATCATGACAAGGACACAAGGTGTGCTTTTCACAACTAAATGCATGCTCCATAAACTCCCCAACAAAAGCAATAAATTCATCACTAACAAAACTAACATTTTCATACACATGCTTACACCTCTCGATGGCACGGTTCATCTCTACAATTTAATAAATGTGCAACAATTTAACTTCAACAGAAATATACACTTCTACTAATTTTATGCATAAAACATGAAGTTACAATCCACAACATGCAACATCATATTAGTACCACACCTTATCAAACCACATGCATGAAAAACTATTCAATGCATTAACAATACTACCTAGTGAACCCATTTCATGAATAGTGTGAAGCAACATTACAATGATCAAACATACACAAAATATATGGCAACCTATTATTCCACACATGTACCACCATAATTGGTAAAATAAAGAAAAATATAAAGTACCCCCAAGGGTTTTCATTGATGAGCATTCAATGTCTTCCTCATCCAAGAATTGCCATTAATGAACTCAAAAACCACCATCTTGCACTTTTTACACGCCAGAAAAATGTGGTAGGTGTGCATTCAATGTACCATTAGCACCGATATAAACTACTAATATCGGTGCAATAGTTGACATTTGCATTCTAGCACCGGTAGATATATTGGTGCTAGAACTAAAATTCCAATCTGGTGCTGAGTATTTACAATTTTTTGCGCCTTTTTTATCAACACCGGTAAAAAATTTATCGGTGGTGTAATTATTGTTTCCCCGCGTTATTTATGCAATAGCACCGGTATGGAACGTTCCAGTGCTGCATATTTTCATGTATAAACCTTTTTGTCATAAGGGCATAAGTATTTGATCCGGTAAATACCAGCCGACGCAGAAGTTAACATAGGCACCGATATTCAAACCGGTGCTAGGCATAAACTCTCATACCAATGTGGGTAAATACCATTCCCCGCATGTTTCTGTCATCAGAACCAGTACCACATACATTACTGGTGTTGAAGTTTCCTTTTTCCCGCATAATTTTGGTTCTAGCATTGATACACAACACCGGTATTCACTACACTGATGCTCAAAAGTTTCATTCTCTTCCTTCTTCTTACTTAGGCATCGGCATTGAGCACCAATTTTTTCTTCATGTGCGTATGTTCAAAAAGGCATCAGTATTGTCATTTTTTTTATTATTTTACCGTTGCTATTGTGAGAACTAGCATCTGTTTTCTTGCACCGTACATCTCAACCGGTGCCTATGTACCTATTTTCTAGTACTGATATATTAAGATCATGGTTACTAAGTTTTAACTTCACAAAATATTTGTGTGAAAATATTAGGGGAATGGAGAGTACTAATTATGCGGTGGCAAGAAAATCTTGGTAAAATCAATCACCAGATCAGAAATCAAATTCCCAAAAGGAAACATGTAACCCCTAATAAAATTTGAGGTTCAACTTGATTTGCTTCAAAACTCAAAACCCAACACTCATACAAATTCAAGGGATGAAACTTGCTCAAGAGTAATGTACGAATATTGAGAATAATTTTGGCTTACCCAATCGGTAGTCTTGACACTCTATACATATGAATTGTAT
Source organism: Rubia tinctorum (assembly GCA_032355605.1). Taxonomy (NCBI): domain Eukaryota; kingdom Viridiplantae; phylum Streptophyta; class Magnoliopsida; order Gentianales; family Rubiaceae; genus Rubia; species Rubia tinctorum. Next base: position 12,326 of record JAULKM010130363.1, read on the forward strand.
TTACATTGAAAAGTATATACTAGCCTTATACTCTAATACACCCCTTCAATCTTTACATGGTATAATAACAGATAGATTTAAACGCTTTTTACAAAACAACTCACTAGAAAAATCTTTAGTAAAAATATCAGCAATCTGCAACTGTGTAAGAACACGACTAACCTGAAGAACTCAATGTGCAACCATTTCATGAACAAAGGAATAGTCAACATCAATATGCTTACTACGATCACGATAAATTGGATTGGTAGCAAGATATGTTGTAGAAACATTATCACAATAGAGAGTAACATGATCACGATGAAAATACCCCAAATCAGCAAGAAGCTGGGGAAGCCAAATCATTTCAGCCGCAGTGTAAGCAACATCTCTATATTCATCTTCAGTTGAGGATTTTGACACATTAGGTTGCTTTTTAGAGAGCTGTGAAATCAAATTCTTTCCAAGAAAAACGTCATAGCCAGTGATGGAATGACAACTGTCAGGACAACTAGCCCAATCTGCATCAGAATAAGCTAAACTAACGTAGAAGAGCTCGCCAAGTGGAAAAAAGCCAAACTCCAAGGTACCCTGTAAATACCTAAAAATTCTCTTCACAACACAAAAGGTGAGTAGTGTGAGGAGCATGCATAAACCGGGAAACTATATTAACAACATAAGCAATATCTGGACATGTCATAGTCAAATATTGCAAAGCACCAACCATATTACGATAATCAGTGGGATCAGCAAGAAGGTCCCCATCAACAGAGAACAACGTAGCTCTAGAAACACATGGTGTGCATACAGATTTAATAGTATGAAGATAAAATTTCTTTAGTAAATCAGACGCATATTGTTGTTGGGACAAAAACAGGCCAGAAGGAGTACGCAACGCCTGAATACCTATAAAATAATGAAGATCCCCCAGATCTTTCATATCAAACTAAGACGAGAGAATTGAAATAAGTTTATGAACTAGAGCATAACAACTACCAGTGAGAACAATATCATCCACATAAAGAAGTAAAATAAGCATGTGACCCTTGTATTTTAAAAGAAACATAGATGTGTCACAAGTGCTGCATATTAAAAACCAATGGATAGTAAAAAATTACCGAATTGAGAAAACCAAGCTCGCGGAGCTTGTTTCAACCCATATATGGACTTACGTAAACGACATGTGTAATTTGGTTTTGAGGGATGAAAGAAACCCCCAGGTTGGCGCATATAAACTTCCTCTCTTAAAAAACCATGCACGAAGGCATTTTTAACATATAATTGATGAACAGTCCAAGTAAGAGTAAGAACTAAACGAATAGTAGTAGGTTTCACAAGAGGACTAAAAGTTTCAAAATAATCAATACATGCCTATTGGTGATTCCCGAAAACAACAAGTATGGCCTTGAATTGCTCCACAGACCCATCAAAATTGTATTTAATTTTATACACCCATTTATAGCCAAGTACATGTCGTTTGTAGTCGTGAAGTACCAACTCCCAAGTATCATTTTTAATTAAAGTTGTATACTCATCAAACATAACTTGGCGCTAGCGATTACATATTTTTAGTATTTGTATGTTTCAAATTACTCTAATAAATATTGTCAAGGGGTGGCATTTGATTTTAAAGGTATTGCAATGAGATATTGAAATTATCTTAATATTCATGATATTTGAGCTAAACATATCAGAACTAAATTCTAAAATGAATATAAAAGTTTTAATTTTTTTTAAAAAAAATTTGAGTTGTTTTAAATTTTGATCCACTTCCATCTAAAATGAATTAAATATTTTTAGAATAATTTGAACTATTTTAAATTCTGATGACAGGAAATGTAGCTCAATTCTCTTGGTGAATGTTTTAAAGGGTTAGTTGCTCTTGCCAAAAGTTGGATTTTTTTAATAAACGCAGAATACTATCACGAAGAGGGGGCTGATAAGCTGAATTGCAAGGTCAGTTTCCACCCCAATGATGAACCTCTCTACAAGATCTTCATCACAGATGCGGCGTTTTGGAAGGAGAATTTCAAATATAGTTGGGGTAGGGGGAATTGGTCAAAATGGAAGGTTATAGGATAAACACAGTCATGTCACCTTCACAGTTTGAGTTCTTGAGAATATGGGAAATTAAAGGATATCTTAATTGCCTATGATTTACCGGTGGCAGTCAACCTCATTATTAGATTTCAGAAGATATTTACATGAATAGAAAATGAGGTTAATGACATATTATGTCTATGTTCTAGTTTTTCCAGTGTTTTGTTTATTAAAAAGGGTGGGGATGAAACTAATTGGGCTGGCCAAGACTATAACGAATAATCTTCTAAAGTATTAATAAAAGGGTTGTGTGGTGATCACTCGCGGAACTGAACCAGAGAGAGCCCGTACGGCCGCACCTGTAATATTATCTATGTATCAAATTTTAAAATAGTTTTTGTGCGCCCCGATTGAGAATTTGATCTAACATGAAAAGTATTGGAAATAGTTTGTCAGAAATGTAAGATTTTTTATGTTGCCGGAAACTTAAATTTTGATATCGCCGGAAATGAGTTTGGGGAGATGCGGCGGGGAGTGGAAGAGAATGGGTTGAAGAATAGTATCTATTATTTCACAGCTGGGCTATATATTGTGTTTGCAAAATTTTCAAATTCACATTGGGCCTGTTTTTCAAAATAACAAACAACCCAAATCCAAAGTCTTTCATTCAATTCATTTTTTCTTTGAAAAGAATTCAAACCAGAATCAATGTCTCAAAATTTAAATATATTCCTAATTATTAAAATGTATTTCCGCCAAATCATTTCCTCAATCTCTTTTCCAACCAACTTTAAGTCAAGAAAACTTTGCTCTACACTTCCATATGATTTATTATGGTAATTTTTTTTTCAAAAGTATGAATACAAAAATTGTGAAAATGCATATAGTAATGTTTAGCCAGTTCTCATTATGGACTAAAATTATAAAAAATATATAAACAATCAATATTAGCGAGTCCAATAAACTAAATAGGGAAATATACTATGCAACTAAAAACGATTTATTCTTCCATATCTAATATACATAATATTGTTGAATGTACATTTCTAAATTACGAGTTTTTTTACTGTATCTGGATGTATAAATTTTATGTTGATTAATAATGTTGAATGTTTATCGAAATTCTCAAAATTTATGCTGATTAGCTAAATTGAGAATAATTTTTTGTGTGTTTAATTTATTTGTGATGTCGTTAGATTAAATTTTGTTGCTTGATTTATATCATTCAAAAGAATAACTGACTAAAAAGCCTTCAAAAGTCAATAAAAAATGTTCAAAAGTATTTATTTTAAAAACTTATTTTGTATTGAGATCGTGTTATTAGTTAGCATTAATTTTGTAATATGACGATTGAAACTATTTTTTTTGAACTGGATTTTTTTTGTATATACTTATTCCTCCCTATTGGTCTGGTTCTGCCATTATACTCAATTTTACACAGCCTTACTACAATCAATGATACAGACAGTTATAAAACACCAAACTCTTTTTTAAATCAATTATTATAGATGCTAGGAATAACAACGTTCAGCGGCAATTGCAATAAGTCGAATTGACATCCAATCGAACTAGCCTCTATCAATAACCAACCTATTTCAAGGATATCTAAATTATATGTCAACTAGACTGATCGTATGTACTATTACAGATTAGAAACCCTATAAACCTGATAACGCCATCGAGATATTAACTTACTTCCCACAAAAACTATGACCACTTGGCAGAGAGGAGCGTATCACGCATCAATATCAGACGTCAAACATGGACGACTTGCACCAAAGCAGGATCTATGCTGACCAAATTGTAAACAACTTCAAAAATACAAATCAACGTATCCGAATAAACGAAATCCCAAATACAAAAATAGAAACAAAAACACGTGATATGTACAATTAGATTAAGAACAAAACATCGACGCAAACAACTAAATAGAGTGATCATCATGAATACAACGATTTAATTGATTAGGTCGAAGAAGAAGAATAATGTATGAAGAAAAATTCCATTCATATTCAATAGCATACATTCAAAAATCAATTAAAATAAATTGTTGGTTCTCCATCTCCCCGATTTGTTTATAAAACACCAAACTCTTTGAATAAGAAACACGTACATATTATACAAACACAAATACAGTCAGAATAAAAATTTCCTAAAGGGTTAGTTGCTCTTGCCCAGAGTTGAATCACTAGATGCATAATCATGAATTTAAATAATGGGGTTATAACATTGATAAAGTAACCCCATTATTTAAATTCATGATTAAGAAATTTTCAATCTAATCTTGTAAAATTTGAAAGTACAAGTCTAACCATATTATTTGGTCGAAAGTGTCAATCTAACCCTGAAAGCCAGAATTATGTGAATTAACTATTATACCCCTGGTTAACTATGATTAAAATTTTAGAAAATTAGAAAAGATTATATTACCCTTAGTGTGTATTAAGAAAAGCTTTTCCATTTTCCCGAAATTTTCTGTGCGAGTCCATCTCCTGCGAAATTGTCTTATGGTGAGACCAGGGGGAAACTGTACATAGAAACACTATTAAATGGATGTTTTTAAAATTTAGGGTAAAAAACACAGATATTCTTCTTTCGGGGTCATTTTTAAAAATCACGCAAAAACTTAGGGACTCATGTGCCATTTATCAGAAATTACAGAAACCCTCGCCTCCCTCACCCAGAATCTTCCATCCCCGGTAGATATACATCGCCCCGTGGCATCTCCGGTAGGTCATCATCGTCGATTCAGACGCAAGCTCAGTAGTGATTATGATGCAGACTAAGTCACGATTCCGATGCAGGGTCCTCCGACGGCCCATTTGAAAACAAACAGGTGAAGAAAATGGATGGAAATCAAGAATTTGTTAACGTTCTTGGTTTGGGGGGTTACAGGGCTGTAGATGGTTGGGTACAACTTCCGTCATAAGCCGGTCTGAAATCCATCAGAAATTGGTAAAAATTCATATCGAGGCTTGAGTATAGGCCGAGTCAATTCAGCAAATATGGGTTTTCATGGCAACCCGACATCAAAGAAACCTGTCGCCTTAATGCCCGTGGTCGGAGGCTCTGAAATGCCATTCGTTGGGGAGGACGTTGCGCCGGTCAGAGAAGATGACGTTTTTCCTGTCGAAGAAGATGGAATGCCACCGGAGAAGATGCTACATCGGATCGAATTTTGTTGGCATGGTTGGATCTGATTTCTACAGTATTGGGCCATAAGGATTTTTTTGGGCCATGGATGAATCAACCCATCAAAACTTATTTGCTTTAAAATTATTATAAAGATCAAACATAAATTCTAATACCTCAATTTTAAATGGTACAACATCGAGTGATAAATTAAGATAAAATAAAATTATAAATTACATATTATTTAAAAATAATTAAACATCAAATTAAAAAAGTGAATACTCCAATTAATATAGTTAAATATCAAATGAAACACTAAAATAGTTCTTAATAAAGTAATTAGATATAAAATAGATTTAAAAAATACACATAAAATTTACAAAAATATTACATAAAATCGAATAGATAAAACCTCAAACATATACCAAAAAACACATCAAAGTATAATATTTAAACATCAAATAAAAACATCAAAAATACACATCAAATTAAAAAGGATAAAACATCAAAATGTGCACCAAAATGTGATATCGGCATAAGAAAAATAAAACATCAATACTAAAAATTAAAAGAAAATTTCAAGCGATTGAAACATAAAATTAACTAAATAAGAATATAATATTCGGGGAAAAAAGAAACATCAACGTCAATTTTTTTTAAAAAAGGGGCTAAAAAGCTAACACATCAATCAAAATTAAAGTATAAATTAAAATTTAACATAATAAAGTATCACTAACTAGTCTCAACATGTATAAAGTGTCAAAGTTTATAAGATTTACAATAAATGATTAAAATTTATCTTTAAAATACATGATTTTAGTGAAAAAATGAATTCTAAAAAACATCATTAGACTTGATTGAAACATCAACTAATGAAAATGAAACATCAAGTCTGGTAGTAAAAACTCGCGCATTGCGCGGAAATAGGGGGAAATCTTATTTGTGATTTTTTTGACTCGGATCTTGACCCGCAAGATTCTTATGACCCGGAATCATTAATTCCCAAATTATTATGCCCAGCACCCCCAAAAAGTGATATTTGCACCCAGATCCTTCCTTTCTCTCCCAAGCTTTCTTTAATTATATTTGGAACCCAATTTCTAATCAAACTTTATTATATTGCACATTAATCCTTGGTCTCGCTGCAAGACGGTCTCGCACAATACTTTGTCAGGTGCTCTTCTTTTTCCGCCAGCAGTGCGACGAAGGATTTTCACCTTCTTCTCTGCCACCAAATTTTTCCGACGACCTCTTCTTCCTAGCGGCTCAATTTTTTCTTCTTCTCTACCATCGATGGTGAGGTTCAAGAGGCCAGAGTGGTGAGCCCGAATTTGTCGAACGCAATGGTGGCCTGCGGATCGAATCAAATAGGATTTTGGTGAGGTAGATCTCGGCGGAGGGGGATGAGGGAGAGGGCGGAGAGGAGGGAGGAAGTGGAGGAGCCATGGATTCTTGATTTTCCGATGGCCGGTGATGGATATTTTTAAGGGTTGCAGATTTTACGCTAACAGTAGAAGTGAAATTTAGGAGGTAACTATTAGTATAAGTGAAGTCAACTAAATATGTAATGTCTCTTTCTTGTTAACTTCCTAAGCAGAGTTCGTTAAAAACACGTTTTGGTGCTTAAGATTAAAAGTGTTCATCAAATGTTATTTTACATGTTTATTTTGTTTCAATCAATTCAGGCAAAATTCCAGATTCCGGTTGGCCGTGGTGGATGAGTGACGGATGTACAAGGTGGAGGTGGCGGAACAGCGGGCGGAGGTGGTGTTGAAGATGAAGAAGAAGAACCTTTGGGGTATTTTTGTCATTACATTTTTAGTTATAAAATTAGGGTTATTTTAGTCTTTTTAGGTTTGGTCATTGCCGAAAAATGTCAAGTCAATGCTGAAATAGAGCAAAATGGTTATATAGGCATATTTACTGAAAAATTTAGGGTTAGAATAACACTTTCTGATTTTACAGGGTTAGATTAACACTTTTAAAAAACAATGGGGTTAGTTTTATCTTTTAGAGAAAAGTGCAGATATAACCCTACATAATTGACGAAAGTGCAGATATAACCTTCATGTTTTTGAAAGTGCAAAT
>JAULKM010130373.1:0-16619 GCA_032355605.1 Rubia tinctorum
TGATCAACTTCATGATGAACAACTCAAGACCAAATCGGCTAGGGCTTGGATTAATTATTCAAGCTTGTCGATTAACTAAAGACGTCATGAAGAACACTATACTCTTTTTCCCACTAGTTTTTTTTATGAGGTAGTGTGATCTTTGTAAAATATTGTAAAATTATTTCATTTTGGATTATTGGACTGATAAAGCTCGGCCATGAGGGCTTTGAACGGCTTATTTCGAATTAACAGTCTGTAAGGGTTTAGAATATTCAGTTTTATTCATATTATACTTAGATTTGATAATATTAGATAAGGTAATATTCTTCAAGATTACTTCTTGAAGAATCCGACCTGATTACCATAGTTTATTATATATTTTAGGTATTTTAGTTGGATATGGTTTTAGCTTCTTAAAGCTGCCATAAGTCAATTCAGTTTCCAATTGTGTTTATGGTTTTGGTTCGAGATGTGGGCTTGTCCACGAATTTTGATGTCTTTTATCAATCATATAATCAGAATTTTTGAGTTATACTCATTTCTTGCGAGCGTCTTCATTGTTTCTTAATCATGCGGGTTAATTAAGCATAAATAACCTTGTGAACTAATCTTGCAGCCTAGTTAGTGAGCAAGTCAAGATTGAGAGTACCCCAAAGGATAGACTCTTGAACTTCTTGCATCTATACTAGGTTGGGCGAGATTCCTTATGTGGTTAAAAGTCTAAAATTCCGCATTCCAGAATTTTTGCAAGGAGTTTCATATCATAAATGTTGTTATGATGAGGTTGATATCTTTAAAAATTTGTTGGAATGTCTTAATTAGAAGCTTACATACAAGATGAAACTGCATAAACATAGACTAATGTGTACATACATTGTTGGATGACTCATTAAGATATGAATTTCAATACATAAATGTTATTATTAAGTGTTTCATTCCTAGAATTTTTCTGGAATGTCTAAAATAAAACTTTTTCTAAACTAGGACTTCAAAAAATACTATCAAGCTGCATAAACACTTCAAGTAATGTGTGAATATATTACTGGATGTAGTTTATCACTATCATCTTTATATATTTGCATGAAGTGATTTTGACTCCAATTTTATCGACTTATCTCAAGTATATGTCAAGTATTGCTTAATTTGCTTCACAGGTTTGAGAGCAATAACGTTATCAAAATTTCATGATTTGTACAAAAAATAGTCAATTGCATTGGGGCTTGGTGTACGATCATCAACACGACAGGTCTAAAATGTGGAACCATCACTAAGACACAAAAGTAAAGAGTAAACACCTGACACACCCTCCATCAACATTTGTAATGAAAAGGCCACTAAAAAATTCAAAATAAAATTAAGGGAAAATATTGTCACGTGAACATGATGCAAAGCTGGAATTCGGATAAAATTCATCAAACGTGCCTTTGAAGTACAACATTACGTGACCTCTCACTATCATATATTGAAGAGGGATAGTTTTTCTTAGAGTGAAAGTTGATGGCTAACCACATTGTTTTGGAGGGATTCAATGATGAAGGAGGAGTATTTACTTTATGGCGATCTTGTTGTCTTTGACACAACATACAGTAATTTCATTTTCACTTAGGAATGAATAACCAAAGTAACATGGTGATGTTTGGATGTGCTTTCATTGCTGATGATTAAGCATCAACTTTCGAATGACTTCTCGATATTTTCATAAAAATGATGGGAGGTAAAGAGCCGATAACAATATTTGCAGTCCAAGATCCAACAATGGGATAAGCAATCAAAAATATTATCAGATATAAATTCAATTGATCTAGCCTTATTTAGTTCATATGTTTATCTGTTAACTCCATGTGTTTATATCATTAGTTTATGTGTTTAATATGAAGTGGGTAAGTAATGACCATAATATGTAACAATTTGTTCATCTTGACGAAAAGGGTTGTAGAACATGACACACCCTCGAGATAAGAAGAGACGGTTGAGTACTCTACTAACACACACCGAATCTGGAACATTTCATGTATGCATCTCAAACCCTAGAATGTTTGCCACCGTATTATCTTGATGATGAATCCCCATAACGTATATGTAAGGGTGGTTGAAGTAATATGAAAGGTTGTTTGGAGATTGATAGTGTGCATGCATACAAGGGTTTTGGAAAAGGAGACAGATTGCATTTTTTTTGTTTTTGCGGGTTAAGGACGATAATGGTCGTAATAAATGAAGTCAGTATATGAAAAAAGGTGGTTGAACTGCCTTCTATCATTCAATTAATATACCACTTAATGAATGCTTCAATTTTGGAAGTTGTTTTGGTACAATTTAAAGCTTTGTCAATCACAAATTCGTTACGGGTGATTTTTTTAATTCAATTAAAACTTTATTGACATTATTTTTATGTATTTATATTCTAATGTGACCCTCTCAACTGGGTGAAGAGGATGACAACTCATTCATAGTAGACAATTACAATTAAATGAAAGCAGATGTGAAGAAGATAATACAATTGAGGAAGATGACTTATGGAACCAAAAAGATTTTCAGGGCAATTAGGCGTGCAGAGAGATATAGACAAGGATCATAATCTGGGACATCCAATTAGATTTTTAATTATAAATTATTGATAATGTTTCCATGTATGGAATCATGTTTTGTGAAAAACATTTGGTTTGTGTATGGTATGTTCCAAACAATGTAATTTGTTACGCTCTTTTTTGTTTCTCCAAAACTTCAACTTATTAATAGGTTTGTTTCCATTTCCTTAAGTTGGTTGTGCACAAGGTAAGTACCTTATTTTCCTAATGCACTTCCAAAATAGGGACTTCTATTGGATGTGACCAAAGCAATGACGCTCTAGCTTCCTTATTCATCACAGTTTCGTGTTCAAATCAGTGAACTATGTAATTATAAATTATTTTAACAAATAAATTAATAATGATGTCCTGATATTGAAAGGACAATTGAAAAGGGTGATTTTGTTGTGTAATGGATTTCCACTCTTGGGATTGTAATAAAAAATGGTGTCACGGCTCAAAATGTCGCATATATTATAAACACATTAAAAACAATCTTACAACACGAGGAATCAAAAAAGAAAACCACCTTATAGTAGAGCACAGTGGTGGTGCATGTCTTACAATTAGAATATTTTAATATAACATAACAAATTACACAGTGGTGCATGCCTTCATGTAGAAGGTGGTGGTGGTATATGCCTCAAATTTTTTACTTCAAATGTGTTAATACGTATGTAATAGAAGTACAAGTAATTGTTTCCCTTAAGGTCAAATCGAATAGCAAAACTAGACCAACCACGGGTTATAAAGAGACCCTTCCTATCACCAAAGAACTGGAGCATGATTTCACATGAAAGTCGCTCCCTGTCTTCCCTCAATGGCCATTTTAGACCCACTCGCATCTCAGGATTATTCCCCCTGAAATGTGATGAAAAATTAAATTATGTCGCGTCCCTCGCCGGATTGAACACTTTCATAAAGGTAGCCTGAAGTTTAAGCCCAACATTATAAAAATAAATAATTCTGATGCCACGAAATAATGAACATGAATGATTTTTTTAAAATAAAAAGTTTATAACGGATGAAATACAAATTAATCAAGTAAAATTATTGGGTTTAGTTCAGAATATTTTGATATGTTTTTAGAGGGGACATCAGAAGGGATGTGAGTGTCAAATTTTGAGATCCTATATGCACCTTTACATAATGGACAAAAGTTGTCGGTCATCAATGGTCAACGAATTCAATTTCCTAAAAAATAAAATTAAAAACCAAATGTGGACCAAAAGCATGTATACATTCAAACTTTAGAGAGTCGGTTTATATGAAGAACAAATTCGAAGCAAGTTGCATGTATGAATGATACAAAATTGACTGATATTCGGGATCGCACGACTTCACTGATATCAAATTTCATTATTCACAACTTTTCTGATATTGGAATTAAGAGTCAGGTCGCAGTGTTTACTCACAAACGGCGTCAGTTAAACCATTCAACGATGCTTAAAATCTAACTCCCGTTGTTTTTTACTCATAAGATGGCGGTTCTTTCTTAACTGTCATTGTTTTTCACACGTAAGATGACTATTATTTCTTAAAAAGCATTTATCATTAGCACGTAGACGTTATTCGGTCTTCATTCAGTGCGACAATAGGTTCTGATCTTGGAACATGTGGCGGTTCCGCATTGGTACACAAAAAATTATGCCCATTAGCATCGTTTATAACTATTCCTGCACTAGTGCTTGGCCACTCAATTTTTTAGATCATTTTTTACCATTGAACATTCAAAACAGATAAGTCATGACTATTTCTTAGGTCAATATATTAATTGACAAACTAGTAGTTTCCAATATAACTTCAACTACTAGATCAAAGCTATCAAACAAACTATCACTAATGCAGGATTAGGCTACAATATAACAATTTAGAAGGCATTTCCATCCTTTTTTTTCTAGAACTGCCCTCATAGGTAGGATTAGACTATGATGATGCTATTTAGAAGACGGTTTCACGCATTTTTCATATAACCGCCTTCTTGGAGGGGTCTCCACATGTAGTCTATTATCGGAAGTTTCTATTAGGCTGTTCAACTGAGAAACATCGATGGTTATGGTTAGATGGTGACCGAACTGCAGTATATTGTCAAGCTAAACTTCTTTTTCGCAAGGCCAAAATACATCTCAGCTCAAATTGCTAAAAACTATTTTATCTTTTAATTGTCTCTTCCCCTGAAGTCGTCCCATCTCTTTTCTCTCATTTTTCCTTTTTTTGATATTTACCTACAGCATGCACTTTCTTATCTCCTTCTTTGTTCAGATTTTTCAACAATGATGGGGTTATTGGTGTTGAGCCATTGGGTGTTGTAGGTAGAGAAGAAGACAAAAAAACTTCTCACGACCACGGATGAAATCGACGCTGACTGTCGGTGTTGTTAATGATAGTGGGTGGTGATGTTGGTTGGAGTTTGTGTAGTATTTGATTAGAATTAGATTAAGTTTTTCAATTGAAGTTTGGGATTTAGTTGATCGATAGAGCTTTGTGTTAGTGAGTTCACTGAGTTGGTGGCTGTAGGTTGTTGGTTGTGGTGGTGGTTGACCACTGTGTTTTTTGGTTTCAAGTGAGAATCAAAATTTCAGCTTTTTTCCAAACATCATAGGGCAATTACGATGTATGAGCTGACATCAGAACATGTATACAGTGATTTTATTAATCGTCCTATATCGTCTGTTGTATGGAACATCCAGAAATGGAAGTTCAAAACCGCTATATAAACCTATGAAAATCACCATGGAAGGTATTCCTCCACTAGTGCATGCTCAAGCGAATTAGGCTCCCCCGCTTCCACTACGCATGAAATCGAAAAAAGCAGTAAAATACCTCCCTGTTAGTACCACCCCAGGAGCTAGACCAAAAATTGATGTTGAAGGAGATCGATGGTGGTGATATTCAAAATGAATTCACCCAATTCCTATGTTGATTCTTGGCTTATTCTCTTCACTGCAACTTCAAAAGTTCAAGTAGGGAATATGCCTTAGTAAACTTGTTTGAACCCTTCGAATTCAAGTTGCTCTTAACTCTTTTTTTAATATGAAACCATCGAAGTGGGGGAGTTTATTTTGATCCCATTCCTTCAATAGTAAATTTATATTTTTCATAACATTTATTTAGAAGAGTTTCTGACCAAATAAATCTTGTATAGTAAACAAATCTTCAATAATTACAAAATAGTGAATATTGCATTCTTATATGTACTGCAAAAGTTGTGGCTGGTAATCTCTATTCATGGAAAAATATTTATTCTAAAATCTGAGTTTTTAGCCTAAATATGCGGCTTTGCATCAGTGATACTACATGTCGTAGGAATTTTGTTTTCCTCAATCTTTGTTCCAAAAGAGAGGCTTCCAGCTTTGTTGCTTGTCTAATTTGTACCATTGTGACTGATCTGCAGGTAGAAAAAGAAGATAAATCTGAAAGTAGCATCCATTCAACCACATATTCTGATAGACGGTATACAACCCATTTGTATTAAACCCTCAATCAAATAAGGCAATGAATTAATCGAATTGTATGAAGAAGCTATGTTATTTTGGAGAGAAAATTTTGCCAAAGCATCTACGGGTCTATTAGTTTCTCTAAAAGATGTTATGCATTGTAGATAGGTGCACCCTGCTTACTAGTGTTTCAACCATGTCAAAAATTACCAAAGGTGCTGAAAAGGATCCTGCAATGCAATTTACAACTTGCAAACAATCCCTTTTGATGATATAATGACTAAAAGACTTATCCTCTGCCATTTTACTGGCCAGGTTAATGGAGAGCAATTCAGCATGTAAAGTGGATGAGGCATCAATAATTATAGTTTTAGCAAATAAGAATGCACAAAGAGAATTTCTAGATATAGCAGATATCACTATTTTATACCCTTCCAATAAGCATTAACATTCATTTTAATACCTGAGTTTGGTTTCTTCCACAAGACCTTGACAATCTTTGGTTTAACTTTTCTTTCAGGTTTAGGCATCAATCCAATCAAATTCCAATCTAAGTCCATTGATTTATTCGAAAACAAAGGTTTCTTAAGGAAGCAAACGTAAATTGTTTCACCTATTTCAAAGAGTATAAAAGAGACATTAAAGGCTTGACTGTCATATAAGAACCTATTTCTCGCATTCTATAAACACCAACATGTGATAGATGGTAAAATTTGAATTAAATTAGACTGCAGATTGGTCATGCCAGTATAAGACCAATAAAACATAATTTGTCCCATAAGTTTTGAAAATTAAAGCATGGTATGCACAACCAAATATGTACTTGTCTCCATATTAACTTAGACAACGGACATTCATTAAATTAAGTGTTCCAAAGTATCTCTAGAATTGCAAGGACATTTTGAAACCAAAACCATACCCACAGTTCCAAGAACATCATCAAAATTCAGAAAACCATTCATGAATTTCCAGATAAAGATTGAAATTTTGGGTTGCATTCTTAATTGCCATACCTTTTCCAAAGAAGACTCAGAGTGTTTATGTCTTCTAAGCTGTTGGTAAGTAGAAATGAAAGTAAAGGAGCCATTTTTATTTGGCTTCTATATTTACTCTTAACCCTTAAACCCCGTATTACTTGCTTTAACTCTATGTAAGATGTCGATGAGGCTTGCCATCCAGTTCTCAATCATCGATTCTCTTTGTATTCTTCATTCTGAAGTTAAAAATACCGAGTTAACAATACCGCAAACCCTATGAAAGAAAATGCAAATGTGGATATGGATAACACCAGAATCAAAAATATTTGTGATAATTCAAGGCTGAAGAACCAAAGGGATAGAAATTAGATCCAACGATTTAGCTTGGTCGGTCATCTTGAAACTCCAATCGTATGCATAGTGGGATGAATCTAGTAAACTAGAGAAGCAGAGAAGGGTACATACATATAATTCTCAAACAACAGTGTCATATCTAAACAAAAGGAAATAATTGAACGTGTAGGTCCTCTAAAGGACAATGATAGAGTGACATTGAGCTCATTTACTATGGATATATATTTGCTAGTGGTGTCGTTGGCGGCAAAGTTAGAGTGATTGAGAGAGACATGGAACTTAGCGATGGGATTGGTGTTGGAGAGGTAGGGGAAAGTGCAGCGGCATATGTTGAGTTGGGTTATGGTGGATCAAGAGAGAAGAAGAGGAAAATGAAAAGATATATTTCGTTCTCATATTTGTCATGAAATTGGCACGTGACATAACATATTCATTATTTATTTCCTTATGTAACATAATGACTACAACTTGTCTGTTTTAAAGTTTGATGACTAAAACTGGTTGGAAATAACCAAGTGCTTAAAGTGGAACAATCGATATACCTTAGTGATAACATATATAAATCGTTTATCCTATATTTTACTATAGGGTCATATGTTCACCTGATACCCAATGATAGCTCCGCCCCTTCTTCTGTACTTATGTAATAATGAAGGGTTCGTAAGAGAAACTCCAACCACCAAAACCTTTATGTGCCACATTGGAAAAATGTAAAAATCATGTTAAACATTGTGCACGTATAATGGCACACCATAAATACTGTGATATGTAGATTGAATTGTTTTTCCTTTGTTTTTTCTTGTACTCATTTTTCTTATTTTTTTACATGACTTTTTTTTGGTTCTTTTGTTAATACTTATAAATTATTGATAATTAATATGTGTGAGAAATATTTATAATTTTATTTTTTGTATTAAAATAATATTTAAAATTTAATAAAATTTTATCTAAATTAATAAATAATCAATGTCAATTTTGATCATATATAAATAAAGATTTATATTTAATTTCTTTTGTTTAAAAATATTAACATGAATTATATCTTTATAAAAATTTATGGTCATGAAATACTATATATAAAGATCCAAAATTTTAACACATAAATTATAATAAGTATTACTCAATTGATAAAATAATATATGATGCGATGTGAATATCTTAAAATAATATAAATAAATAAAATTAAATAAACATATTAGCTAAAATAATTTATTTTTGTTTAATATTGTTTGTGTTTGTTTAATTTTAAATTATGGTGCATTTTAACTAAATTTATTCAATTAAATTATTTGGAAATATTTCAGTGTGTTATTTAATAAAATTGTGTAAATTTAGTTTTAATATTAATCAATATTTTATCATATTTTATGATATAAAAAATTATGACACATTAAATATGTTATTGAATTAATTTGTAATATGATAAAATTAGGAAACTAATAAAATTAAAGAGGAATATTTTATTTAGACAAAGATATTCTTCATCTGTCTCACCCAAGGATATTGTAGAGTAAATTTAGAGCTCGTCGAATGTAGTTTAAGGTCCTAGGAAAAAATATTTTGGACCCCATGTACAGAGGGTTTATAAAAAAACAATGGGCCATCACGGATATTGAATTAAAAAAATAAAAGATCTACAAAAGAGATTTTGGGATTGAACTGGACCAAACATAAACTAAAAGGACTAATTAAATATAAAATAAATACATATAAAGGGTTTTATAAAAAAATTGGGTCCACAAAATTTTTGGGCTATATGTGAGCACAAGGTCTGTACACCCCTTGGTCCGGCTATGAGTAAATCATTTAAATCAAATTGAAGTCAATCATTGAATTGAGTATTACCTTTGGGTGGGACAGATATAGTAGAATAAATCATTGGAATCAATCTACTATAGAACTTAATAAAAAAAGATATCGTAACTAAAAAATAAAGTGAATTCTTGAAGATATTCTTAGAGGATTCATAAAAAAAATTAGAAAATCTGTTGGACTTGTTCTATGTGTGGTTGAGAATAAAGTGAAAATATTGTTTAAAAGTTAAAAATATATTTAAATGTTTTTTAAGGTGGTAATTGTGTGTATGCTCTAAGAGAAATTCCAATAGCACTTAATCTTTACGTTTAGAGAGGGGAAAGGCAAAAAAAAATTACTCCAATATAGTCCATCTTTACGTATATAATTTGGAGAAGGGGTAGTACCCACTGAAATTAGCGGGGTACCGTAGCAAAGGCAAAAGCCATTTTGCGTTTTGCTTTTGGTTTTTAATTTTTCTTTGCTTATCTTTTATGTCTGATTTCATTCTCTTTTCGGTTTCAACATTTGTATTCAAATTTTAACTTTTTTTATTATGACTATTGATTTTCATTCATAACTGATCGAAAAGACGAATTACAAAATTTATAATGCTCACTCTAGGCCTCAAATACATACTCAAATTAAGGAGAAAAATAAGAAATTATAGAAAGAGATTATGACCTAGGCTATATCTTCCTTCATGGGCCATTTTAGAAGGGAAAACGGTCATAAGTGGCTAAAGGAAAGAGTTTTATAAGCCTAGTTCTCCTCTTTATTCTGTTTCACAGTTCTTCCTTAATTCAACATTTGACATAATGAATTGATTACAACATCATGAGATCATATTTTCCTGCAAACTTTTCCTTTCTTCTTCAACACAGCTACACACTTCCTCCGGACTTCTTTTCTTTACTTGAAATATCCTCCAGTTTCTCTCCTCCTAATATTGGTATAGTAGCAACCATTTTCCCGAATACAAATTTCTTCTTCCTCTATAGCATCAATCCCAGTTTTTCCCCTGTAATTCCTGAGATCAAAAACTGCAGGTAACTTGAGTAATCTAAACAGTTCTTGAGTGCACCTGCATTATGTGAACAAATGTTGTGTTTTTTCTTGTTCATCCTCACAAAGCACACACATCTACTCCTGGTGAATAATATTGCAGGTTGTTAAACCACGGGTAAGCTTGGTAATTGAATCCATACTGGTACCAGTTTAGACTCATTAACTTCATAGTTTCTAGTCCATACAGAAACAACCACCAGTTTTCCATCAATGTTCAACATTCCTCTATTAATTACATCATCTCTAAACTGTTTCAGATTAAATTTCACCACGAATAGACCCTGTTTCACTTTATGAATCCTCTGGATATTTTAAAAACCTGATACTCTACCAAAATAACCTTCCACAATCATAGAAGGTGGAAAACTACCGGTGTTTCCCAAGATTTCATCCTACCAACAACTTCCTCCATTGGAATTTTTCCCATTTTAATTCCATCAAGTTCTACAGGTCATGGGAGTAACCGGGGGAGCGAGGGGGTGCTTGCGCCACCCCTAGGATCTGGTGGCCCGGAATTTAGGTCTAAGAGCCACCGGAATCCATGGATTCTGCCCCCCTAAACCTAGTTTTCAACTCCCCTTTCCGGCGAGCTCTGAGGAAGACGATGTCATTTTTCAATTTTTTAACTTCTTCATTAAACAAAACGACGTCGTATTAGTATAAGTGAAACGACGTCGTTTTGTTCTCGTCAAGGGAATAAAAAATCTGATAAATGGGTTTAACCCAATAGGCTCAACTACCATTTCCTTTAAAATAATTTCACTAATTTTCTCACGAATTTTATTTTTAGAACCTTATTTATGTTATTATAAATTCATTAATTAACAAGATAGAATAATAGCAAGTGTGATTTGTCGTATTTGTAAAATTTGAATCATTTTATACTCACTTCATTATTTAACCGGATTTTGCTTGAATATGTCGAATTAAGTTTTTAGAGAAAAAAATTTCAGTGTAATTCAGTGTCCGGAAAAAAATTACCAATATAATCTAGCGTCTGAAAAAAATTGGCTCTTTAAATCAGCCCCCTAAAATACTGTTCTAGTTCCGCCACTGCTACCAGGGTTGAAGAATTGTACCTCATTTTATTTTTCCTCAAAGTGTGATGATGCCCATAGTCTTTGTTGAACTTCTTCATATTCTTCAATTTTGGAGCTACTAGGTTCACCAACTTGATTATTACTCTCTACCTCAATTTCTCTTTTCGGACTAGAATCTGATCTGTTATCCCCAATCTTTGTCATCAGCTTTGCCTTCTCAGCTCGCATACAATCCCCCTTTCCAATCTTATGATCAACTATGCTTATGAGCTCATCTTCAGTTTCAAGATCCTAGCACTGCGATCCCCTTCTTTTTCCCCTCACTCCGTAATAACTCTTTATGATTGCCTCCATTTACCTCCAGATCTCCCCATGGCAATTCACCGGAGAAGAAGATTTTAGTAGATGAAGTTTTTACAGTGTGAGTGTGTGAGTGAGTAGCTGGAGAGAGAAGTCATAACGAACAACAAAGTAGTTTTTCAGAATTTGAACTTGTTAACATAATATAGATTTTTTTTAAATTAATTATATATAATAAAAATAGTTTGTTGAATCATAATAATATTAGAATATTATATTATTATATTTTAATATACTAGTAAATTTGAGGAATAATTTTTATTACAACTTTAGTAAAATATTTTAAATTTTATATTACAACTTTAGAGTTTACAAGATAAGATTGAATCTCTTTGATTGAGGGATTGATAGTACGTAATATTTACTTGCCATCTACACAAGGCGTCTACATACGTTAACACTCCCTCCCCCCTCTCCGCAAGCTCATGAGCGGGCACGCACATGCAGCTTGTCTCAAAGAGTGAGAAAGTGATGATTACCAATAGCCTAGTAAAGATGTCGACAATCAAATCAAGTGCACGAACATGACGAACAACAAGCTCACCAGAAGCTACTTGCTCACGTACAAAGTGGTAGTCAATTTGGATGTGGTTGGAATGCTGATGAAATACCGGATTTGCATACAGGAACGTTGCATTGAGGTTATCACAAAGAATAATTGGAGGTCGATGGACCAAAACACACATTTCCTATAGCAATCGTTAAAGCTAGAATAGTTCTGTAGCAGCTAGAGCGATGGCCTGATACTCTGCTTCCGTGCTAGACTGAGCAACGACATTTCGCTTGTGAGACGACCAACTAATTAGGTTACCACCAAAGTAGATAACAAAGCCGTGCTGAGACCTGCAGTCATATGGGTCCGATGCCCAACCGGCATCAGAGAATGCCACTAACCGTGAGTCGCTTTCTGAAGAAACAAGCCAGAAGAGACAATGCCTTTAAGATAGTGAAGAATTGTTTTCACTGCGCACCAATGATCCTTAATGGGAAAGTGCACGAACTGACAGACGCGATTAACAACATAGGATATCTCAGGGCGAGTGATGGTGACATACTGTAAGGCATCGAAAATGCTCCGGTATAAAATTGGATCAGGAAAAAGGTCTCCGGAGGCAACCAACCGAGAGCCAGGTTTCGAAGGAGAGGAGATGGGCAAACACCTGTCATGTAACTCTGCTACAAGATGTTGCAAATGAACTTCTGCTGAGAAAGCTGAATACCTGAACCAGAAGGGGTGACTTCAAAACCCAAAAAATAATGCAGGTTGCCAAGGTCATTCAGGGAAAATTCAAGGTGAGTGGATCGAAAAAACTCATCAATGAAGGTGGCATGCGAGCCTGTGATGATTAGGTCATCAACATAGACAAGAACATAGACAACACCAGATCCAGCCTTTTTAATGAATAATGAAAGGTCATAAACAAAAGGCTTGAAGCCATGGCGAGTCAGAGAGGCAATGAGTTTGTGAAAGCACACTCTGGCAGCCTGTTTAAGACCATATAGATCCTTGCAAAGTTTGCAGACATGAGAGGCCCTGTCAGACATAACAAAACCAGGGGGTTGCTCTATAAACACCCTTTTAGAGAGATTACTATTAGGAAGGCATTGTTCACATCAACCTGCCGAAGAGACCAGCCATAAGAGACAACCAAGCTCAATACCAGTCGAATGGTACTGGGCTCGACAACCGGGCTGAAGGTGTCAAAGTAACCAACACCAGCCTCCTGATGAAACCCTTTAGCGACCAGGCGCACTTTTTAGCACTCAATCGTACCATCTGGATTCTACTTGACCACATACAACCACTTACAACCACTTACAACCAACATTGTTATCGCCACATGGACGAGGGATTAGGTCTCACATCTTATTACTCATTAAGGCATTAAATTCAAGTTGCATAACATGCTTCCAGTTAGGGTCTTTAGAGGCTTGATGGAATAATTTGGGTTCGGGAGAGACTGTGAGGGCAGTCGGGAGAGGAGATTTAGTGGAGAGTGGTGCATTGGATTTAAGAGAGTGAGTGACAGATTAAGTGGTCATCCGATGGATGGAGTTATAAGGTGGATGAAACTAGCTAGGAGAATTTGGATAGGGAGAAGGGGATGGCAAGGGGAGATGAAATAGAAGAGGGAGAAGGAGAGTGTTTTTCCGAAAAATAAGTGGTAGCCGGAGAGGAGGAAACAAGAGAGAATCTGCCATAAGAGTCATTGATAAAAGTGGGAACTTCTGGTCTGGATGGATTTGGCACAGTTGGATGGGAAGGATAAATTGAAGCAGCTTCATAAAAAGCGGAAAGTGGGACTGAAATGGGGTTGGATGTAGGTGTGTAGGCGGGGTGATATAACTGAGATATGGAAAGACAAACTCATAAAAAAATGACACAACGGGAAACATACATGCAAGAGGTTTGGACATGATAACAGAGATAGCCTTTGTGTTTAGATATATAGCCAAGAAAGACACAAGGAAGAGAGCGATACTCTAGTTGGTAGTGTAAGGACCTAGAAACAGAAAACATAAACGCTCGAAGGACATGAGAAGTTGTAATCATGTGTTTTTCTGTAGAGACACTCATATGGAGACTTGTGATTAAAGACATGAGTTATGGTACGGTTGATGAGATAGACGAATGTGTGAAATGCTTGTTCCCAAAACTTGATATGAAGGTAAGAATGGGCAAGGATGGAAAGACCATTTTCCACAATGGTGCGATTGCGTCATTCAGCCGACCCATTTTACTCAGGAGTATGAGGACAGGAGACTTTATGACGTATGCATAGGGATTTAAGGAGGGTGGAAACAGTGCGATACTCACCACCCCAATTAGATTGAATTTATTTTATTTTTGTGGAAAACTGTGTTTGCACTAGTTTAAGGAACAATTAAACAATGGGTAAGACTTGTGGTTTTGCAGAAATGAAATACAACCAAGTAAATTTGTTGCAATCATAAAAAAACCGATATAGTAACGACAACAAGTAGTGGAAACTTTAGGGGAAGGCCCCCATACATCAAAATGAATTAAATCAAATGGTTTCAAAGATAACTCACTACGAATAGGGAGAGGCAATCTATGACTCTTACCAAGTTGGCAAGAACCACAAACTGAGTCTAACTTATTACACGACACATGTAACTTCTGACTGGAGACTAGACAACGAAGAATAGACTCGTGAGGGTGAGCTAGGCGGTGATGCCAATGCTTAAGAGATGGTCGCACGCCTAAACAGGTGACTAGAGAAGGACTGGAAGCGGAAGACACGACACGATGACTTTGGAAGCAGTAAAAACTGTTCTTAACGGTTCCCTTTAGAACTGTCTGACCCTGCGTGTTATTGACAAAACAACAATTCAAATGAAGTTCAACAAAGATATTGTTATCACGGGAAAGTTTAGAGACACTAAGCAGGTTTTTAGAAATATTCGGAATATGAAGAATATTTCGTAAATGTAAAATAGAAGCAGCATGATAAACGGAAAAAACATAATAACCTAAATGAGAGATGGGAAGAGATGTAATGTCTCCCACCATAAGGCGATCATAACCATTATAGGTGTTTTGTAGAGTGAGATTGCGGAGGGGGCGTCACATGGTGAGTACCATCGGAGTCGACAAGCCAGGGATCCTCAATGTTGGAAGGTGTGGTCACGGACGCTACAAACATCGATTTACCGATGGTGGCACCGCGAAGCCTAGCGGCTGCATTCCGTTTCATTGCTGGGAAGGCGCAGAATTTACGTGTTGAAAATAATTGAGGGCCTCATGACCAGCTTTCTTGCATATATGGTAGAGGGACCATTCACGGTCATCGGAGACGTCGCTAGAGTTAGGCCAGTCAAAGCCCTGGAGCTTCATCGCACGGTCCTGGCGAGGCTGCCGAGAACTAGAAGACCGCGCCGCGGTGTTGGCGGCGGAAAGCTGGAGCGATTGCAAGTTCTCATCCTGGCGATACTCTTCTTGGAATAGAATTCCAAGGAGTTCTTCGGAGGTGATGGTTTCGGCACGCAGCTAGAGAACTTATCGGAGAGTGGCGAACTGCGACCCAATGCCGTGAAGAAGATAACACACAATGTCATGATCAAAGACGTTATAGAGACATTAGGAGAGAGAATCTGCAAGAGACCTTTTCTTCTCAAAATAGTCGAGAACATAGAGCGAACCTTTGGGCAGCGTTTGCAACTGTTGACGAAAATGCATTTGTCGGGCATTGTTCTGAGCATGGAATGTACGTGCGAGAATGGACCATGCCCTAAGGTGGTGATGACGCGTGCCATGATGCTGAATAGCTGTTTTGAGGGGGTTGAGTGAATCCATAAGAGAGCAAGTCGGTCCCTCTTTGTCCAAGTCACAAATTTTGGGTTGCCGCTGATCTTGGACAGAGTTCCAGTGGAGGGATCCAGGGGATCACTAGGAGGCACGCCCGACATGACAATGGTTGGTGGTGGCAGAGACGTGTATGTGAGGAACGATGCTAGTCCATGGGCCTCCAAGGCTGAACGGACAGTGTTGCGCCACAATGAATAATTGGAGCGATCATGACAAATCGCCAAATTAGGAAAATTGAAGTTAGGGCTCTGGGAGTCATAACCAATTGCGGCAACGACGAGAACGTTGGTGGAGTTTATGGAGTCGGAAGACATGTTTTTGGATTGCAGGAAAGGTGCTGAATAATGGCAAGGAATATATTGGTTAATAATTGCAAGAATTAGAACAATATTGTGAGGAGTGTGAAGGCAAGAAGGAGTATATTGGGTGAGTAATGGCAAGAATTAGAACAATGACGTGAGGAGTATATTGGGTGAACAATGTTAAGAAGGATTAGAACAGTGATGTATATCGGGTGAATAATTGTCTGATGAGTATATTGCGTGAATAATGGCAAGAAGGATTCGACAATAGAAAAAAGTGATTTATGAGGATATTCTGGAAAGTAGCTATGGCAATAAGGTTGGCCGTGAAGGAAGCATATATGACTGCATGGGAAGAAGATTGATATTAGGCTGATACCATGTAAGATAGAAATGTATGAGAATAATTTT